>JAHWFP010266065.1:5341-22073 GCA_023313725.1 Lithobius niger | reverse complement strand
AGAGCTGAAAGAGGAAGAGGCACAGGGTGATGATTATGTTCGTGCGCTAAATCTACGGCTTAAGTTGAGGGAGAAGAAGTTTGGACTATACCACGAGGTTTACCAGATGACGGACGTTTTCCTGTTGGCGGATGTTTTTGAAGCTTTCAGAAAAGTTTGCCTCAAAAACAATGAACTAGATCCTTGCTACTATGTATCCGCTCCAGGGTTTAGCTGGTCGGCCCTCCTCAAGAAGACTAGCCCAAAGTTGGAATTGTTTACACACGCAGGGAAACACGACCTCATCACTTCTGGCATTCGTGGAGGCGTATCCTTCATAGGGAAGAGGTTCGCCAAAGCCAACAACAAGTACCTGCCCGATTTTGACGCTAGCCAACCATCTCAGTTCATCATCGACTGGGACATGAATAACTTGTACGGTTTTGCGATGTGCGAGTCTCTTCCCTACGATGAGTTCCGATACCTGACGAAAGAAGAGATCAGAGCCTTCGACGTGGATGGCGTGCCGGACGATTCAGATGTCGGGTACATTCTCGAAGTGGATCTCGAGTATCCCGTTGAACTACACGAGGCCCACAACGATTATCCACTTGCTCCTGAGAAGTTCGAGATTAGGGAGGAGCACGTGTCTCCCTATTCCAAACGACTGGCAGGAGATTTGAACCACAAAATTAAACCAACCACCAAGTTAGTCCCAAACCTTCTGCACAAGAAGAAATATGTAGTGCACTACCGCCTCCTGAAATTTTACCGCCAACAAGGATTAGTGCTTCGTCGCATTAGGAGAATTCTTGCGTTTAACCAGAGACCGTGGATGAAGTCCTGTATCGTTTTCAATACGGAGAAAAGACAAAACGCAACCACCCCATTTGAGAAAGACTTTTTTAAGCTCTTGAACAATTCGGTCTTTGGTAAGACCATGGAGAACAAACAGAAGCGTCTTACCGTAAAGCTATGCACCGACGTCAAGCGGGCCATCAAATACACCTCCCTACCCCACGCCGATTCCTTCAACATCCTGCACGACGACCTTGTGCAGATAAATCTACGCCAACGACGGGTGATGTGCGATCTTCCTACCTATTCTGGGTTTACTATTCTAGAACTAAGCAAGCTCGCGATGTATAAATTCCATTACGAGTACATCCAACCAAAGTATGGGGATCGTGCCAAACTCCTCTTCACGGATACAGATAGCCTCTGCTACCAAATTGAAACGCGCGATATCTACGAGGACATGCTTCGGGATCATCACCATTTTGACATTAGTAATTTTCCTCAAGACCACCGGCTTTTCTCCAACGTGAACAAGCAAGTCCTGGGTAAAATGAAGGATGAGATGGGAGGCAAGCCCACCCTAGAGTTCATCGGCTTGAGGTCGAAAATGTACTCTATTAGAGCATTGAAGAAGGAAACCATCAAAAAGGCTAAAGGAATTCAGGAGCATTCACGAAAAAACATCTCAACTTTGACGATTACAAGCCTGCGCTGGATCAGACGACATCTATGCAGAAGGGGACTTGGTCAAAAATATCCAGCACCAGACACGAGTTGTCCATGACCCGCGTTTCGAAATCCCTCCTCAGCCCATACGACGATAAACGGTACATTCTCGAAGACACCGTTAATACTCTGGCCACTGGTCACATTGATTCCGGTGCTTGGGTAGAGTTTGATACCGTAGATGATTTCAACGAGGACATGGACGTGGTGAGCGACGAGGAGGCGGAGGAAAAAACAAGCGCCACAACCAACGTAACCGAAGTTGCGGCAGCGAAGAAGGCGGAAGAGCAGAATAAAGCCATTCGCAGACTCGCATTGAAAGAAGATCGCCAGCGAAGACTGGATGACCCAGTAGGGTGGGAGGAGAAAAGAAAGGCGAGAAAGAGATAGGCTTAGAAGGAGCGGTACGAGGCACTAATCCCAGTGGAGAAAAAGCGTAGAGTCGAAGAGGAAGGGCAGAGACGGACAACCATGATGGAAGACAAAAAGTTGGCATTGAGAAAGACGGACGTTGAAAGAAATAAATCAAAACGAACGCAAATGATGGAGCAAGAAAAGTGGGAGAGTAGGAAAAGAAATGCTGAAAGAATGAAAGCGAAGCGTGCGGCAGAGAAGAAAGAAAAATCCTAAATTCAACCCCTTATCTACACGGTTTGGTCGGCTATACCATCGGGGAGACGAGTCCCTGGCAGGTCCAACCAAGGTGGGCAGGCGACCGTACCCTTACCTAATCCCATCCCTTCCCTTTCCTTTCCATCCTAAACCTCAACCAGTGTGTATGCATGTGTGAGCGCATGTATGAATGAGTGCGTCCGTAAAATCGGCATTAGTAACGTTTATAAATCAACCTCTTGGCTAATGTCGGTCCTACGCGCGCACTATGAACTGTAAGAAGAAAACGTTCGGCTTCTTTAACCCTACATTTTATTGCCCGTAGGGAGGAAAGCCACGTACAGTTCGTTAACGGAGAATGGGCCCTCCTACAAATTCCTTTCGGTTAAAAAAAATATTGAAAATTGATTTCTGGATCTAGTCCAACAAGTCATTCATTTTTTTCTAAGTACCCACCACCTAGTCTACATACAGCCTAAACGGTCGATCCCACGGTAAAACTTGTTCAGGTCAAAATCGAAGAGGATAAAATTCTGCATAAAATTGACCTCTCGCGGTTTTTTCGTCCCATTACTCCTTCGACTCTAAAAACACTGTTTACTTGATGGCGGCCATCTTGTGCGTCCGTGCGTCTGAGGCTGCCAAATCGTATTTTCCCCCTACTAACTTAAATCCCAGCAACTGACGAAGGAAATAGTCTGCATTAAGGTTGATTCCCACCAAAATCGGAACGGAAAAGGAATAGGAAAACGGGAAACAGAAAACGGAACAAAAAGTACAACCATTCCCACCGAGGTCGAAAGACTTAAACGATCAGCCAATGGGCACTGGCTGACCGGCTCAGGGTAATTAGAGGTTAACCACTCCTCGACTGGCTGACCGACAAGCCCTCCCCCTCTTTCCCCATCTCCCTCCTCGCCCTGCTTGTGTAGGCTACGGTGGTATTTATTATTCCAGCTAATAAATAGATAAGCTTTGTAAACAAACATAGAGGAAGAAAGTTAAAAGCTATCGTGCTTGTTTTCTAATGTGACATAAAAACGATAGGTCACGTAAGATCACTCTTCCTTCATATCATGCTGTCGTTCGTAGTCCTTGTGTCGTATGCAGATGCCCAAATTTTCCATGTTTTAAACGTTGTTTTAAAGGTTCCCTGATAGTCCTACTGCGTAGTATAATGGCCACGAATGTGTGTTTTTATGATCATCGCGGCAGTTCGCGCTATTAGCGCACTTCTTCAATCAAGTTTCAAAGGATACTTCTTACTTCATAGTTCTTTTGAAGCGAGCGGGTTGTGTGGCCTTGGTGTCAGGTGCCTTGTAGGCGCAAGGTCATTGGCTAACCGATATGCACTTCGAAACGGAACGAATCGGAAAAGCTAACCAGCACAGTCGGGTGCATTTCGGAACGGAAAAGTTATCGGAAAGCGTCTGAGCATGCGCATTTGTGCACTTTTCCTTCCTTTTCTGATTCGATTCCGATTCCGGTTTTGGTGGGAATCAACCTTTAAAGGCTAGTCTTGTCCGAATACAAGATATGCCAATCGGAGAAAGGAAGAAAATGCTACTCTACAAGGTACTCGAATCTAGGATTTGTCGCATTTCGGGGCAGATGAATTTTATTTTTTCTCAGATTAGTGTATCTTGTATCCTCACAAGGCCAGCCTTCAATGCAAACTGTTTGCTTCGTTGACCCTTTGCCTTGTGATTTATTCTCTAATAAATTCTAACAATTTCCCTCAAACTCCAACTTCTATGTGTTGTCCACCGTCCCGCTACAAACCGTTAATTTGTAAGTCCATTAAAGCATTGTGTGCTGGGCTTGGAACGTCCTTAACCAAAATTTATGACCCTTAATTTTAATCAGGCCCTACAAAAGTGAATGCCGGTAATATTGTGTAATTTTGGTTCTTTGGATGGACACAGTTTGTTCCACTAAGCCTTTCATCTGTTTCACAAAGCCTACAGCTGACTGTTTTTTGTTATTTCATTGAAGGTTTGGTTGTGGACTTGTAACAAATACCACTGGTGTCCTCTTAAATGAAGCTGCAATTAACTTTGACGTTCCTGGATACAATAAAGTTCCTGGCATGATGACGTCCAATAAGAATAGACCCCAAGCTGGAGCCCGGCCTCTAGCACCATATGCCCCAACAATTCTCGTCAATAAAACTGGACATGTGATGCTAGTTATTGGCGGTTCCGGTGGTTTGCGGGTTGTTACTGCAATTGCACAGGTGAGTGAGTATACTGTGTACTGACTATAGTAGTATTTTGAGGAGCCTATAAACGAGTAATTAATGTTGCACACAAGAAGATGTGAGACTAATCCTACACCACGAGTTACAGCTGTTTGCCATGATGTCATCATGAGTTAGCCAATGACAAACGAGAATAGCAGATCTTTGGCCATCTGAATGGACTAGTCCAATCACGTGATACGCAATTCATGGCAAACAGCCGTGGCTCGTAGTATAGTCTCGCCTCAGCTTGGGTTTCTTCAGGGTAACCTCGGTGATCTCAGGGTATTGTCTTGTCTTGAACGCATGAGACTATGGTTGGTCTCAGTAACGAGTCTAGTCTCGGCTGTTTTCGCATTATAAATGACCGCTGGTTATCCGGTGTTTTCCCGTTTGGGGTTTGAGTATTCCAGGTCTACTGGATGGTTTCACTTTCGGTTTGGTGAATGGTAACTGCGTACACTTTAGGGATGTTTCAGCAAGGCTACGAAAAAAAACTTGACAACTGTAAAAGGACAATTCAGGACAATTTCGTTGATGAGCATCACGTTTTATTGACCAATCGTGTTCTTCCATTGTTCGTGTCAATAACTAAACTAAGGCCAGTGCGGAACAATGTGGACTGAGTTTTTTGCACTGCAACTACAGTTGGACTGATAGGATCAGTTTTATTTGATACACATTTCTATTTGGGGTTGGGACGAGCCTTAGCATGAACTCATCACCGGCTCGTATGTTGTATTCGTCTCGTTATCGGTTTTGCCTGTCCCAATCTTGTGTGAACACTACGAGTAATGTTAGATAGTAATAAGACTCGATGTGTGACGGTTCCTCAACCCCATGTCCGGTTCTGGATGTGTTTTTTTTTGATAAACCATCTGTGGCTTGTACTCTTTTCGTTATCGGTTTTGCCTGCCTCAATCTTATGTGAAACACCATTAGTAACGTTAGACAGTAATAACGCTCTGACTACGTGTGCCGGTTCCTCAACGTCATGTCTGATACCGGATTTTTTTTTGATAAACCTTGTCCAAGCATCCGTGCTACTACATGCAAAATGTTGTTTGGATAGTCCTTGTGGTTTTCGCTTGATGTGCGGACCACTCCAATAAGCAGTTGAATTAAACGCTTCTCTTTTAGAAGCTAAGAGCAGGTAGACTCTTCTTTTACATTGGCCGAGAATACTGTATACAAGAATACTCTGAAGCAATAAATTTAAAAGTAGCTAAATATTAAATGTGAAAGTGCACTAAATACCGTTTTGCATTACTCTAGGTGATGTCTCGATTGTTGTTTCTGAATGAATCGGTAACGGATGCCATTAGCGAGCCAAGAGTTCATTTCGAATTGACGACCAACATGGACTTTGATGTCGAGATTAACTTTCCACAGGTTTGTTCCTATGTGATGTAGTTTAGTCTCTTCAGGGATCGTATGGCTTATAGGAAATTTGAGCAGCGTTAATCATAAGATACTTGTAGGAAGCCACCCCTTTCCATGATATGAGAAATCGGAGCATGATCCGTTCAGTGAAATTCAGCAAGTGTAGACTTTTCATTGAGCGTAGGGTCGGATAGGAGGAGTCCAGAATGTGCGCCGGGGAAGGGGCTTTAGGAACCCTTTGCGATGCCATATGCCTTAATTTGCAAGATCAACAGAAAGCAGTGATTGTTGGCCGTGGTTCAAGTTAGACTTGGCTGCTATAATACTGAGCACATTTTAGGCTAACATTCTTTCCCCCTCATTTCGTTTTCATATATTTATTTTATGACTATGGTGCTCCCAGACCTACTGAACAATTGGGCTTGGGGAGTGAAAAGCTGCTCATTCTACCCCCTATCAACAGTTCCAGCTTGATTGAAATTAAACAGCAACTACTTTGAATTAAACTTTCAATGGTATATGTGCTTTTTTTAAGGATATCCAACATAGGAATTCAAAAAATACATGTAAAATTTTGCTTTTAACTTACCAATAAAGTTTTTTAAAGTTAATTTCTTTCATCACTTTATCTTCTTTTTCATGTCTCTTATTATAGGAATTCAGACATAAGTTCTGTTTACCAGTCGTTAATTTTTTTAATTCATTTTTTTCAAGGCTGTATATGGTGCTTCCAGGGTCTCTAGCATAGGAATTCAAACAAACAATGTCAAATTTTGCTTTTAACTTACCAATAAAGGTTTTTTTTTAATGAATTTCTGTCAACGCTAATTTTCTCAGGGTCGCAATGATAAGAATTCAAACAAAAAATATCGAATTTTACTATTAACTTTCCAATAAAGTTTTTGTTTTTGAAGTTGACTTCTTTCAACGCTATTCGTGCTTTTTTGCCGACCTTCTGATGCAGTTTGCGGAATATCATAATTAGTTTTTTTTTTTGCTTTTTTCCCTCCGAAACTGGTTGTCAAGATGATATGATTTTTTTACAGAATTATTCATATTGTAATTGTGGGGCAGTGCTTTCAAGCCTCTGCACCTTTGCTACTCGTAACTCCCTCGCCCCTACAATCTTCCTTGTAGTCCTAGTCGTTCAGGGTGAATTTCTACTTAGACACTTTCATGATACATCCTAGCGTGTTTCTCGATGAGCAAAATGTAACAATCGAACTTTCCACAATACCTCTTTTAGTTTTCGGCAGAAACATGTTTTAACTTTCCTTGTCGTAACCTGTTGAGTTTATTGCTTTGTGTCATTCCTTCTTTCACTTATTTGTTAATTCCATAGTAACCCCTTTTTCTTTTTGTTGCAACCGACCTTATACTTCTAAATGCTGCTCCTTCCTTTTTCCTCTTCGCTTTTTTTCTTATGTCCTCTAACCTCTAAGGGGCAACTACACATTACGTGTTGAGGCATGACGATGCCATTTTGTTGGGGTGAGTAAGCCTAATCAATCCCAGTTTTAACCAGATATTACTCGTTTGCTGACTTATCCCTGACTACGTCGCATTAAGTCAGGCTGGCCACACACCAGATGCGATAATTGTCTCACAAGAAAACGTCTCACGACGAAACGTCGTGAAACGTCGCATCTGGTGGAGAGACTCCATAGCCTTTCTGTAGCAAGAGCTTCGAGCCTAAAGACGTCTCGCGACAACGTCTCATCCGATGTGTGGCACTCAACTCATTGCTGTGGTTGTAGTCCTGTCCCTGGCCTATACCCCCGTAGGAATTTTTGAGTGGACGGATGAAACCTGTTACAGTGGTCAGGCACATTATAGTAGATTAAAAAAACAGAGGTAGACATCTGAGAAACTTCATCCGAATTTTCCAGCCGCCATTTTCCAATATGGCCGTTTTTTTTTATGAAATTCAACGTACCGTTAGGCTTTCAACTGTATTATCGGATTCCAAAATAGTTGTATCGGCTTCTGGATGATTAAAACACGTTTGTAATTAAGCCACTTTTAGAATGCTACTAAATGTATGTAAATTTGTAAGCCGGAAGTGATTTAGAAAACTAAGGTGTATGCAAATCATTACAAAAACTTTCAGTGTTACTTAGACCACAACAATTGTTTTTTTATATTTATTCTAAAAAGTTTGAAAACAATTGCAGAGGTTGGCATAAGTGCTTTTCGAAACAATTAAACAATATGGAAAGAATAGCTCGCCAACTTTCAGAAAATCCTAAGCATGTCCATTTAGGGGTATTAGAGGGGGCGCAAGAGCACTTTAAATTCGAAAATCATCATACGCTTTCGTCGCTACGCCATAACTATTCACCTTTAAATGGGCGTAGGATGGTCCCAATCTAAGTTAAACGATTTCGGTTGGGGTTGATGGAAAGAATAGATCCACGCCTTTCAGAAAATTTTAAGCATGTCTATTTCGGGCTACTAGACGGGTCGCAAGAGCACTTTGAATTCGAAAATCACCGTGCGTTTTTGCGGCATTACCTTTCACCATTACGTGGGTGTAGAACGGTCCCTATCAAAGTTAAGAGTTCGGTTAGAATTGATGAAAAGAATAGATCCCCAGCTTTCAGAAAATCTTGAGCATGTCCATTTCGGGCCATTAAAAGGGTCGCAAGAGCACTTTAAATTCGAAAATCACCATACCCTATCACCACTATACCATTACTTCTACACCTTTAAATGGGCTTAGGAATGTCCGCATCTGGGTCAAAATTTTTCGGATGGGGTTGATGGAAATAGTAGATCCCAACTTTTCAGAAAATACTAATCATGTCCATTTGGGGTTATTAGAGGGTTCGCAAGAGCACAACGAATTCGAAAATCACCATACACTTTTGCCGCTATGCCATTACATCTTCACCTTTAAACGGGCTTAGGACGTTCAACGTTCTAAAGGTAAAATGTAATGGGTAGTGGAAAAGCGCAAGGTGATTTTCGAATTCAAAGTGCTCTTGCAACCCCTCTAATAGCTCAAATGGACGTGATTAATATTTTCTGAAAGGTACTGATCTATTCTTTCTATCAATAATAACAAAAATCGTTTAATTTATATACGGATCGGCCTCACGACAGTTAAAGGTGAAAAGTAATGGTATAGTGGCGAAAGCGTAAGATGATTTTCGAATTGAAAGTGCTCTTGCGACCCCTCTAACAGCCGGAAATGGACATGTTTAGGATTTTCTGAAAGGTGTGGATCTAATCTTTCCGAAATCGTTTAACCGAAATCGTTTAACTTAGATTGGGACCATCCTACGCCCATTTAAAGGCGAAGAGGTATGGCATAGCGATGAAAGCGTATGCCGATTTTCGAATTCAAAGTGCTCTTGCGACCCCCCTAACAGCCGAAAATGGACATGGTTAGGATTTTCTGAAAGGTGGTGATCTATTCTTTCCATCAACCCTAACCAAATCGCTAGGGACCGTCCTACATGCACATAATGGTGAAAGGTAATGGCATAGTGGCAGAAGCGCTAGGTGATTTTAGAACTCGAAGTGCTCTTGCCGGCCCTCTAATAGCCCAAAATGGACATGCTTAAGGTTTTCTGAAAGGCGTGGATCTATTCTTTTCATCAACCTTAACCGAAGTCGTTTAACTTAGATTGGGACCATCCTACGCCCATTTAAAGGTGAAGAGGTATGGCGTAGCGATGAAAGCGTATGCTGATTTTTGAATTCAAAGTGCTCGTGCGACCCCTCTAATAGCCAGAAATGGACATGCTTAAGATTTTCTGAAAGGTGGTGATCTATTCTTTCCATCAACCCTAACCAAATTGCTAGGGACCGTCCTACATGCACATAATGGTGAAAGGTAATGGCATAGTGGCAGAAGCGCTAGGTGATTTTAGAACTCGAAGTGCTCTTGCCGGCCCTCTAATAGCCCAAAATGGACATGCTTAAGGTTTTCTGAAAGGCGTGGATCTATTCTTTTCATCAACCTTAACCGAAGTCGTTTAACTTAGATTGGGACCATCCTACGCCCATTTAAAGGCGAAGACGTGGTGGCGTAGTGGCAAAAGAGTAAGGTGACTTTCAAATTCGAAGTGCTCTTGCGACCCCTCTTAATAGCCCGAAATGGACATGCTTAAGATTTTCTGAAAGGCGTGGTTCTATTCTTTTCATCATCCCTAACCGAAATCGTTTAACTTAGATTGGGGCCATCCTACGCCCATTTAAAGGTGAAGAGTTATGGCGTAGCGACGGAAGCGTATGATGATTTTCGAATTCAAAGTGCTCTTGCGGCCCCTCTAATAGCCCGAAATGGACATGCTTAGGATTTTCTGAAAGGTGGGGAGCTATTGTTTCCATATTGTTTGTTTCGAAAAGCACTTACTGCTAACCTCTGTAAGTGTTTTCAAATTTTTTAGAATAAATATAAAAAAAACACAATTGTTGCGGTCTAAGTAGCACTGTACGTTTTTGTATTGATTTGCATACACCTTATTTTTCTAAATCACTTCCGGCTGACAAATTTAAATAAGTTTACTAACATTGTAAAGGTGGCTTAATTACAAACGTGTTTTAATCATCCAGAAGCCGATACAACTCATTTGGAATCCGATAACACAGTTGAAAGCATAACGGTATGTTGAATTTCATCGAAAAAACGGCCATATTGGAAAATGGCGGCTGGAAAATTCGGATGAAGTTTCTCAGATGTCTATCTCTGTTTTTTTTTTAAATCTACTATAACGTGCCTGACCACTGTAACAGGTTTCATCCGTCCACTCAAAAATTCCTACGGGGGTATAGGCCAGAGACTGGATTATTGCGGAGACGTCTGCAGCTAGGTTAGACAGGTTTCGCAAAAATGTCTTGTCGTGAAACGAAATGTCGCATTTGGTCGCACGACAAGACATTTTGTTGAAACCTGTCTCAACATGCTGTAGACGTCTCCAAACCCATAGCAATGAGCTGAGCACCACACACCGGATGCGACATTGTCGCCTGACGTCTTTAGGCGCCACACGACAACAAAGTGAAGCTCCTTCTTGTTTCGTGTGAGGGGGGTCTCTCCACCAGATGCGACGTCTCGCTACGTTTCGTCTTGCAACGACGTTTTGTCGACTTTGGTGTGCGGCCAGATGGCCAGTTGTTTAAACCAATATTTTACGTCACATTTTCGAAACAACCCCACTCCTGTACCACAACTGACACAATAAATCAACTCCCCCTCCCCCCCCAGTGGGACGTAATTAATGGATGTCCTCTAAGGGCCTCTGCACACTGGGCCACCACGATGGCATCACCGTGGCCATGCTGCCACATAGGCCCATGGGCTTACGCAGCGACACTGGCCGCATGGCCAGAAATGTGGAGGATGCGATTTTGGGAGCCACCAACTGGCAGCGCCACCATGTGATTTCATGGTTTTCGATTGGATGCTGCGCATTGCAGCCTGGACGTGTGTTGTCAAATGAGTGCTGCTGGTGGTCAGCGTGCAGAGACCCTTCGTACCCGATACCATTTTGTCCCGCGTTTCTCTCCCAGAGTTCTTGTACTGCATTAAATACTTTTTAATGTTGTGCGATTCCAGAGATGTCCAATTGACTCATTACTTTCTTCACAGCGTTTGATAAATCGTTTACGTCATCGAGGACACCGACCCCAACCGAGAGCAGTGGCACTCAATCTTTCCCAGGTTGTTGCCGTTCATCGGGTACCTGACGGCCGACTTCAAGCTTGTTTTGATTTAAGAGTTGGTGGATCCATATCTGGATTTTAAACATACTTACGAACTTCTCTATAAGTGAAAACGGGTTTATGGATCCTTGGTTTTTCTGGCCGGGCTAACCATGCTTGCAAGATAGGTAGCAGGACATGTACTATGTCTTAGCAAATAATTTTTGTGGTTTATTTGGTGCGCACAATGACCCTCCTGGCTGGTTGGTGCCTTCCCGAAACTCCAGATTCTTCGTTGTCTGACTCTGTAGGCTCCGAGTGTCTTTATTGGGCTTAAAATGCATGAATGCATGTACAGGTGATTTTCACGAAGTTACGATGGCCGACAGGGAATGTTTAACCAGAAGGACTATGACGATAATCACTAACCAAGGCACTAGATCACTGATCATTAGTCTGCCTTGAAATTAGTATCCAATGCGCTTGATATAGTACATTCATTAAGTCTAGACTACTAAGATTGCCTGTAAGTTGTTAATAAATTAACCTTGCTCCAATGTAATATTTTACTAATTCTTTACCATTTAGAGGCAATAGCAACACTAGAGGTTATCTGCTCATGCATGGAGTCGATCTTTGTGCAAGGGACTATCACAGGTACGGTCAGAGGCATTTCCAATGTTACGTTCGTTGCCCGATGCTTCCCTGCTTGGCCAAGCTTTCCTGCTCGACAGGTTGTCCTATGTCAACAAAGTAGGAGGGGAGAGCTGCAGTGCAGAGTGTTGGCATATTATTTACGTTTGATGTTCCCCGGGCCCAGCGCAAAGTTTTAAACTGAGGTCTCTTTCCCCAGGCCCATAAACTCATTATTGGGGTGCCCTGAAATTACCTTTATAATCTAAAGAATTTTTTTTTATACTAGTGATAATATGGAGGCTTTCCTCTTTTTTAACCATTACTCAGTAGGAGCAAGAACTCCTCCCAGGTGGGGCCGGGATAATCCCCCCCCCCCCCCTGCCGCCTTACAACCAGTGGTGTAGAGATAAACAAAATAATGTTGCAGGTATGGCTAGCAAACGAAGGGTCAGAGGGGGAACAGTAAGCTTCCCACAATCCGTAAGATATTTTTAGATTTTTAACTCCTTCATAAAGTGTTGAGCATGAAGGTGATGGATTTTATCTCCTACCCTGCGTGCCCACGTTTACCTTATAGGAATTTAAGTTGGAAAGTAAGCTTACAGGGGTTTATTACAGGTGCTCTTTGGTTCCATTTTACTGATTGTTGGTTTTCCTGAGTAACAGTTTTGCTACATGCAGTCAAATCTATTTCTGTAGGTCCGATTTCTGTGTACCCCCTCTGCTCCTCCCTCCCCACCCATTACTCCCAGTCGTGCAGTAGTAAATCAAATTAGTGTTGGACTTGAGTTATGGTTAGCAAACGAAAAGTTAGAAGATGGCACAACTACCAAACAATAATTCCTAAAATATTTTTTTGATTTTTAACTTCTACATAGTGCGTTGAACATGAAGCTGACGGATGTTATCTCCCATTCCGCTAGTCAAAAAGTAACAAGCTTACAGGGTGCTTAGTTCAGTTTAACTGACCGTTGTGTTCACTGAGTAACAGTTTTGCTACACGAAGTCAAATCCATTTCCAATGAGAACTAAGGGAGAACTATGAGTAGTTCGTATAATAGTAGATATTGCGGCGATTCTGAAAACATAAATAAATAAGAAAAAATCGCATTAGCATGCTCCTGTGCACGGTGGCGATGGTGGTGGGGGGGGGGGCGAGGCAAGCGTGGCCACTGCATCGTAACATTGTCCCAGCTTACTGTTACTCAAAACTTACAAGTAAAAATACAAACCCAAGTTGTTTTTTTAATACAGTTGTTTATATTAATAAAACTGAAAATTTGACAGGATCGAATATTAAGCTTTAAATACCCGGCTGATTAAAAGAAAGTTGGTAGTTAGGCGTAGTATTGGACGGGGGGTAGTCTACGGCAATCGTATTGCTACTAATACAACAGTGGCCCACCCAAGTCGAAATGGTGCCAGACCTTGCCCCCTTCCCCCTTCCCAGCCAGTTTATTCGGGCGTCACTACTGCCTTAAGAGAATTGGTACCAGCACGCTGCTATTGTCCGTGCCTGCAGGATGGAATCACTGCTTACTACAGCTCTGCAGCTCTGGTGGCTTACTACAGTTCTGGTGGCTGGTTGTGCACATGTATCACGTAATCGTATATTTGCCTTGCCATCCCCCCCCCCCCCCCATGCCCCCGTTGCGTTGCCACTGTTGACAGGAGCAGGATCATGCGGGTTTTTCAAACTGTTTTCAAACTGGCCCAACAGCATCTACTATTATACGAACTACTCACAGTTCTCCATTTGTTCGCATTGGAAATAGATTTGACTTCATGTAGCAAAACTGTTACTCGGGGAAAGCAACGGTCAGTAAAACTGAACTAAGCACCCTGTAAGCTTATTACTTTTTGACTAACATAATGGGCGATAACATTCGTCAGCTTCAAATTCAACGCACTATAGTTAAAAATCTAAAAATATTTTAGGGATTATTGTTTGGTAGATGTGCCATCCTCTTCTAACTTTTCGTTTGATAAACATAGCCCAAGCCCAACCCTAATTTGGTTTACCACTGCACGACTGGGAGTGATGGGTGGGAGGGGAAGCAAGAGGGGAACACAGAAATCGGCCCTACAGAAATTGGTTTGACTGCACGTAGCAAAACTGTTACTCAGGAAAGCCAACAATCAGTAAAATGGAACCAAAGAGCACCTGTAAGAAACACCTGTAAGCTTACTTTCCAACTTAAATTTGTATAAGGCAAACGTGGGCAGGCAGGGTAGGAGATAAAATCTACCACCTTCATGCTCAACACTTTACGAACTTACGGGTTGTTGTTTGGAAGCTCACTATTCCCACTCTGACCTCCATACCTCCAAAATTATTTCGTTAAACTCTGGCCCCATCTGGCAGGGGGGTCTCGCTCCGACTCAGTGATGGTTAAAAAAAGGAAAGCCTCCATATTATCACTAGCATAAAAATAAAATTCGTTAGATTATAAAGGTCTTTTCAGGGCACCCCAATAATGAGTTTATAGGCCTGGGGAAAGAGACCTCGGTTTAAAACTTTACGCTGGGCCCGGGGAACAACAAACGTAAATAACATGCTAACACTCAACATTCCGCACTGCAGCTCTCCCCTCTTACTTCGTTGACATAGAACAACCTGTCGCGCAGGGAAGCTTGGCCAAGCATGGAAGCGTCGGGCAGCGAATGTAACATTGGAAATGCCTCTGACTGTACATCGCTGAAAACTGGATTACTGTTATTGTTGTTAAAAGTAACGTTTGCGTACCAGTGAAGGTTCAATTTCTTTAGCTTCGCACGTCACTGTTTTATTATAACCGAAATAACTCTGCCACAGTGGAGGCTGAACTCAGTGAGAAACTGTGGGTGAGAAGTAAGGGAGTGTTTGGCACTGAGGACGGCAACCATTGTAGCAAAAGAATGTGTTATTGGCCAAGGGAATCAACACCTACACACTGATTGAATTTGGATTTTGTTTTTCGTCTGAGTGTGTTTTCTTGATCTGGTCTGGATCAAATTCACTGAAAATGGTATTTTGGTGCATGAAATGAACGAGTTTGATGATGAAATTCCTTAAATTAAATTAACTTAAATGGTGTGACGGCAAATCTACATTAGCCTCTAGTGCCCAAGCAAAATTTAAAATGGAGACATGTTATCAAAAGAAGACTTCCAGTTGTTAACCCTTTTTACGGGTCTAACAATGGTTTGTTAATAGAAATGGTAAATAACATAAATTATTCTGGCATAACGTTCAAATAGGACGGAAGGAATTTCACCAAGGCATAAATTTATACACATTTATTATAAACCTTGAGTGTTAATAATAAGTACAATTCTATTTACAAGTTTCAATAAAATATTCTCAGAATATATTTAAACAGTACTCGATTCAAAATATTTCGCACTCTGAAAAGGTACAGTAAATTTGAAATGTTAAAATGGTCGTTGGTGTTAAAACTTGATTTATGCACTGGAAATTATGAAGACGCTGAAACTATGGGTGGGTACAAGAAATCTGCACCGCTGACTAACACAAGGAAGGAGCAGTTTTAAACTCCAAACGTAGAAACTTGAAACTCGCTGCAAAATTGAGAACAATTAGGCCGGTTTTAGGGCGCGTTTATGCGAGGACAATTTTCTCGCTTACTAGCTTTTACTTGGTTAATACTAAATCTGCTGGCTGCTTCTCGCCTTTACCCAAGAATATGGTTTTCAAGTTGTCTATACCTAGTAACCATGGCAACAACGCTGACGCAAATCTCCTCGTGCCTCCCGGCACGACGTACGATGCGTGCAACACGACAGCGTCGATTTATGACAACTAGAAAACAATTTTTATTGCAGTACAAGACGACGGACAGATTTCTGAATGCCGGTATTCGATGCTTTGTCTTCGATTCGACAACCCCGAAATGGACGCCATGTTGGATTTTGAATTCTCGCTGCGAGTAGCTATTTATCCTACTGTCGATTGATCACTGCTAGAAGCTGTTTTTTTCAGCGAGAATAGCAAACTTTGGAAATAGCGTGAAATGGCAACAATGTTGTAGCAATGTTTAAAGTGACTGTTGCACTTTGTTCTTAGTCCATGTTGTTATTTATAATACATTTAATTTGTTGTCTGTTACCGCATTCATTTAATAGAAGCGGGAAATTAAGTAATAGTTATTGGTTAAAATCGAGCGGTTATCGATTTTTAACCAACGGGTGCGATTATTGGCCGGCTCGAGTATGCAAATAGGTCGAGGGCGGAGCCGAGACCATTTGCATATGAGAATTGGACAATAATCGCACCCGTTGGTTAAAAATCGATAACCGATCGATTTTAAACAATAACTTATTTAAATCACGGTTGGGACGTCAAGCTAATTCTTATTTAATTAAAACGTTTTGTGTTTGTGAAAATTGCTTCAAGAAATACGGTAATACCTTATGTCAAATCAGTGAAGGTCATTCCATTTTAATTTGTGGAGGGGGAGTGTGTGTTGGACGATTCCTTTGGCAGGTAGGCAGACTGTAGGCTACGCTCAAGTTTCTGGAAGGTGGGTGGGGGTTAGACGACGCGTCGTTTCGCAAAGTTTAGCTTGTAAGCTAGCTCGCTCGCTCTGTTCGGAAAGAATAAACTTCGATATGTGATGAAGCAGGGATAGAAGGACATTGTGCCGACATTCTCGCAAGGTAAGTAATTCTTTTTGTTCGTTTGTAGTTTGAGAACTGTTTCAAATC
>JAHWFP010265995.1:11208-23300 GCA_023313725.1 Lithobius niger | reverse complement strand
TGTTTTTTTTTTCATAACTTCTCCAAAAAATGACCCGATTTGATATTCCAATACATTATTTTAATGTTTCTCAAGTTATTCAGAAAAAAACCTACAGGTAACTCCCAAAAAAGGCGTATTAGAACAACACGTATGCTCAAGAAGGCAAACAACTGGACAATTTTCAGAAAAATGTGGCGTAGCATTTAGATTCTATAAAACTTCGAGGGTCTTTTGAAGCCGCGAGAATGGAATAAATAATAAAATAAAACAAGCGGCTGCAGAGACTACCTACCCGTAACAGGTCTTCTGTACACTTCGGCCACTTCCGATAATATTGAGGCGTGCACCTCTATCACTCAGTGGGACAGCGATCTCTATTATAATTATAATCTAAAAACACAATTGCCGGTTAAAAATGTGATAGCTTTTAGGACTAGTTTTAAATTTTAGGCGTATTTGTCAGCATTTAGGCCTAATCTTTAGCTGCCATTTTAATTTAATAAGTAGCAGCTAACGGAGAATTGGGTTCGAGAGTAGGCTTATGCATTCATGCAACATGGTGCGGAAATTTGGCGATGCCGCGGCAACGTGATTTAAGGCCTAATTTTTTACCCGCTGTTTTAATTTCGTAAGTAGCAGCTAAAGGAGAATTTGGTTCGAGAGTAGGCCTATTCTTCCATGCAACACGGTGTCAACATTATTAAAATGACGCTACTGTGAGTCATTTACAAAAATTTTTTGTTGTTACGGTTGCGTGACTTCCTGTAGTGGTTAAATGCGACGATCAAATGGTATTATTTCATTGAGTTACGTCGAGAAGGCCTATTAGCTGTTTTAACTTGCCGTGTTTCTTAACAAATTTTTGGACGTAAAGACAAACGGTGAAAACAGATTGTCATCTGTTCCATTCCATAGTTTGAAAGTGACGGACGGACGGAGAGACAAAGTCGTTGTTATAGTCATCTCAGCCGCTTTCAGAAGACTGTACAGAAGACTAAAAAACCGTCTATCCGCACCAAGGTTCGAGAAATAATTTTTTTTAACGTCCTAATATTCACTAATTTATTCTACTGAAGCAAAAGTGATATCATATCAAAAAAATAAAGCTGGTGAAAGGGTAACCCCTTAAAGAATGGTTTAGCCTTTCAAAGAAGTGATACCAACCGACCAAAAAATTTCCAAAATTATTCGACTAATTATTATTTCAGACGCTACAGGAAAAACTTAACCTTACCTTTGGTAGCAATGGTCAAGTTTTTCATTTAACTTTTGAACTAATAACCAGTGAAGACTGAAAGCAAAGGGAACGATCAAGTTTTCGCCATAGAAAGTAGTAATATCATAGCCAAAATGACTGCCACCAAGTTTGTGATCGGAACCGTAATCACCCAAGCTATAATTATTTAAAGCTGATGTTTCCTAATTAAATAGATTTTCTTTAATTAAAGTTTTGAATTATAGCAATCTTCAAGACAGTGACACTCTTATTCCAGTTAAGGGATATACCTCCCAGCGCCATTTTTCTCGATCCTCCACATCAAGTACGGCCCCAAAGGTCTATTTACATACCGTTAGGGCCCCCACGCACACAGCGGCAAAGCCGCGAGACCTGGGAGAGTTTCTGCTGAATATTGGGGAACTTTATTCACGTTCTTCCAGAACGTATATGATCCTTTGCGCGCCTACACTGACCTCGAAGTTTTATCTGTGTGTGCGAAGTACTAATTTTGATCGTATTCTAGTAATTACTATTAGATCAAACATCTAAAAGACTAATGCAGTAAAATTTAAATTAATTATTCCAATAGATTGCAATTTATTCCAATTGATTTCAATTTATCCAAATTGATTCCAATTTATAATTATCTAGAATTATCTTATAATTTCCGAAGCAAAATTAAAAGATAATTCTAGAAAATTTTAAATTGTGATTTTAAAATACAAGAATCATTCCGGTTTTTGACGACGCAATTAATGTGTTCACGCTGGCTTGACTATTAGGCGCAATGCCAACTGAGACAGTAGCTGCGTTCTTCGCTGCGAGGAACGAAGCTACTGTCTGAGTTGACCTTGGCTATGGTAAATCCGCGGATGCGATCAGCGCGTGGCGTGAGTGTTATAATGCAGGCGGATGGTTGTAAGGCAGGCCGGATGTTGCTTTAAAGTCTCATTAAACAAGAACAAGTGAAACACAATTGAAGTGAAAAGTAATTCAGAATTAAATTGCAATCATAAGTATTCCTGGTTCACTTTTAGCACTTCGAACAATCGGCCACACAGTGCGAAAATTACAGCCAACTTGTTCATTGACCATTTCGGCTGAGTTGTAGTATTAAATTTCGTTGGGCTCCGTCAGTTGTCTGGCACCAGCAGTTCGTCCTGGTGCTTACTATAGGCTTACGTCCAACGTTGGTAGATAGAACACTTGTATAGTTTACTCCTTTTAAGCATTGTTGACATACTGCTAATTTTGATACAGATTGTTCTTTGCTATCGCTATTTCTTGGAACAATGGAAATGCTCGTCCTCTTTACAGCAGCACGCCGGAGCAGCACATCTATTGTTGTATTTGTCCATTTACTTTTGAGCGGTACTGTTCATTACACCAAGGTATTTGTTGATGCTTAAAACTTCCGCTCAACTACCTGCATGCCATAAGACAATGTCATAACACCAAAAAAGCAACGATGTTGAAAGCAACAATGAAAGTAAAAGTTACTAAAATGGGCTATAAAAAGAATTTGACAAACTCTCCTTGTAGCTTAGCATGCTTCAGCGCCTTTTTAGTGTCAAATTTTTGCTTCACTTGGCATTGTATGTCGGCTTTGGGTGGGTGAGAATACCGTCGCATTCTTACTGATGGAACTGCTAAATATAGAAGCGAACAAAGTAAGTCTACACAAATCTCTGTCTGTCTCCTGTTCCATTCTACACGGCGACAGTTTAATTTTTACAGTTTAATCCCGATTAACAAAAACAGTATATCCTCTTAATAGTTACAATTTCGAATTTATTAGGGTATACATGTTTTAATTATTTGTAAAACAGAAGGTGTTTAATATGTCCTTCCCTTGGTTCTTTTCACGGGGATGGACAATAAAGTTATTTTATTTATTGAGTTTATTTATTTATTTAAAATTTTTAATGTTTTTTTGTATTTCCTAACAGGCTCGAGAGAACCGAATGGCAAGGCCAAGGAGGAATACTTCGCATGCCACAAAACGTCACCTAACAAGAAAAAAATATGGTAAATCGTTGCCAGGGCCGTAGCCAGCACCCCCACAGCCCCCGCATGTGCGGGGGTTTTCTTCAGGCCGAGGAGCATAAAGCGCGACGAGGCCGTTATAGTGGACTATACAATACTGCGTTTTGTTTACAAACTCGAGATTACTTCCAGAGAACTACATAACGTAAAAAGGTGGTAAAGGTTTCAAATTAAACATCATGCTTACCGAATCATGTAAAAAATCTAAAAATTCCAAACAAAGAAAAATCTAAAGTTCATAAGTTGATGAAAAACATGGTTAAAAATTGAAAGCTGCCATGAACGCGAGAGCATGGTTACGCCGTCAGTTATTTTGTTGGTGAGCAAAGTAAAAATAGCCCGGTTCTGAATAAAGCTTACAGTTTGGAACGAGTTAATCACTCATGTTTATAATATCAACAAAATTGTATGCCAGACATGAAATTGGGTAATTTATCTTTAAAAGTCTGCTTCAGGAGCCCTTTTTGAAAAACGGAAACGGTAATCTACAAAAAAACTGTTGATTGTTTAAAAAAAAATATTGATTACTGCGTTAAAACGACTTGTTTTGTAATATGTTTTTACGACCAGGAAAGAAAAGAAAATTCATTGGGGAATGGAATTTTTTGTTTGGGGGGGGGGGGGAGGAAGAGGAATGCGCTTCATTTTAATTCTAGCGCGGGGGTACAAAAAAATTTCTGGCTACGGCCCTGATCGTTGCCTCCAGGAGGAAAAAGATTACAAAAACTTGCCATAACACCAAAGCCGCCGTTTAACTTCGATTCGCCTTTTAGGGAGTCCGAACACTCGTGGTCACCACACTTGGCGCGTACATAATAAAAGTAAAGTCGGTCAGTTTATCTTATCACCAATAACGTTATAAAAAATGTCAACCCAACCAGTTCTCCATGCTGCTGCAGAGGTAAAAGTTCAAATTTTGACAATGGTGGCCCAATGCTGCCATGATGCGCAATGCCAACGGCGTTGACGTTGTCGGCCCAACGTTTGGCTAATTAGTGTCAGGAGGATTATAGACACTGCTTGAAGACCTCTAAACAAAACCTGAAAAACGTTTCTTATCGCTTAAAGCTCAAGCCTGCTTAACTAATAATATTTAAAAAAATTTAGTTATACAATTTGCGACTTACGACTTGTTCAGAACATCAATTTGTTATTGAAAATCAGACTTTACAAGCTTTGAAAAAAATCCTTTGTATTTTGTGAACTGATCATCTCTTTGTCTTTTTAGGTGTAAACATGACTTTTTATCCTGGTTTCAAAGAGGCACCTACTAAGGGGTCTGGGAGCTCTGCAGTTTCAATTTTTTTTTATAGCAGTTGTTTTTTTTTATTAGTTGACTCTAACGATCGCACTTTTTTTTTACAGCACAACAGTGCAACAACTAAACTATCTTACCTTCAGAGATGAGAGGGGGATAGAGCCTTAATGGCGCGTCGACAACAAGGTCATTAGCGACAAATTCAGTCACAGTGCATTGGTCCGGGGTGCCACATACTACAGAGACGTTAACCAAATCCCAAATCTAAATTTCATCGTACATCTGTGCCTCCTGCAAAAATATTTAAAAAAAAAATTTAAAAAACACCGGGCAAGTGGACAGAAGCATAGCCCAACCAATTGACACAGTAGAATTAATACAGATGCAAACCTATTTACGTTGCCTTTTGGACTTATACGTCAGACTGCCTGAGCGGGGAATTGAACCCACGACCTTTGGAACCAGAGGCCGAGGTCCTACCGCTGAGCCGTACTGACATGGCAGGGTCAGTAAGGCTCAGCGGATAGGACCTCGGTCTTTGATTTCAAAGGTCGTGGGTTCGATTCCCCGCTCAGGCAGTCTGACATATAAGCCCAAAAGGTAACGTAAATAGGTTTGCATCTGTACTTATTTAACCCATCTTGAGCCATTGGCTTTTCCGTCCTGTATAATAAAATATATGAGGAAACCAAAGCGAACAGTAGCACAATATTTTGCCGAAAGGAACGAAGAATGCAAAAAGAAACAAAATATGTAAATTTAGAAAAAGTTAACTAACAATATTGAACAAATTTGCTAAGTTAGATGGGTTTACATCAAGTAGCCGCCTGAGTAAATTTTTTTTTAATTAGGCTATGACATTTCATTCAAACGTTTCATTTCTGTGAGCAAGTAATTATAAATCTTACTACCCAGAAAGTATAACTGAATTTGTTAAGTTTTTCCGTACCAACTTTAGGTTGAACCATCTGTAAACAGGATTTGTTCCTAGTATAGTAGCTAATCGGTGCCTTGACGAGTTGAGCAGTGGGAACAGATTTTACCAAAATTAGTTACACTGCTGTGGGCAAACAGATAGCGGTCGGGCAGAATATTTTTGTTGTGGAAAGACAGGAAATGGTCACGTCGTTTCCTCAACATAATAGTTCCAATAACAAGCTTTTGCAGTTTATTAACACGATCAACAGCATTCACATAGGTTCCACCCTAGCGGGATAGTACAATAACTGCAAAACAGATTGGGCCATGGGAAATTAAAATGTTGTTGCAGCTAATTGCGTGGTACAGCTTTCCTGAAGTAAAACATTTTGTATAAAAGAGCATGCCGTCAAATTGTAACAAAATTAATTTGACATTTCAAGTTTAGGTTGCTGTCCAGAAGCAGTCTTTAAGACATTTTACGTCATTAACCTTTTGAATTTGATGGCAGTCACAATGTTGCTGTAACTGAGAACACCTGTGTAGTGTTATTTTAGAATTATCTGACACTGCACTTGTTTCAGGGAGTAATGACCAAAATTGCTTTTGATAACATTAAGGGTTAACAAATTTTCAGTAAACCAATCTACAATAAGATCTTTCACAATTTTGTCAGAATATCAGCAGTTTTATTGCCTACAGTCAGAAGTGCCGCGCCATCAGCAAACTAAGTAATGTTATAATGAGTCTTCAGGTTATAATTGTCATTATTATAAATACGAAAGATTAACGGTCCAATACAGGTCCTTGTGGTACACCTGACGTCACTAATGCAGTATCACTAATATGAGTTTCAATTTTAGTGACCTGAGTTCGATTTAATAAATAATCAGTGAACAAAGAGTTCACAAGTTCGCGAATTCCATAAACTTCCATTTTTTCTCATAATCTAGCGTGATTAACAGTGACAAAAGCTTTCATCAAGTCAAGGAATCTACCAAAATCAACTCTGCCAGAGTCTAAAGCCTTTAAATTTGAGTAGGCAAGCTTAATAAAGCATCTTCAGTAGGCCTACTGCGAATTTTACGAAAACAATTTCGGTTGGAGTGGAGGAGCTGGTTTTTTCCGAAGAATTTAATCAGCCTACAAATTTTAGGAAAAAACCGGCAGCAAAGCAATTGGCCTGTAGTTGTTATAGGATCATTTCGACAGCCTTTCTTGAAAATAGGAATAACAACTGTGTGCTTTAATTAATGAAAGGTTAAAAATGTGAGCAAATCTTGGTCAATAATACGCTGTGTAGGCCTTAATGACATCAGCATGGTTTCCGTCATAAGTGGAACTTTCATCTTCCTATAAAGAAGTAATAAGATTAAATATTTCCCATTCCGTTACCGGCGTAACAAACGTGGAATTCTGAAAAGCTGGAGGAATTAACACTGGCTAGTAAGGGTCGACCTAGGATCTCTGTGTTAAACTTTCAACTTTGAGAGGTTATAACTCCGTCAAAATTACACATTTTAAAACCAAATTTGGAATCTAGCCTTGACTAGTCAAGGCCTGTCTATAGTCCAAAATTGTGAAATTCCGCCCAACCAAACCCGAGATACAGAGTGGGGCCAAATTGACTTCTTCTTGTTCTTGGTCTTGTTCTTGGTCTTGGTTTTGTTCTGGGGATGTGCCTATCGTCTGTCCTCTCTACAGGTCAAACTATTTTGTCCTGTAAAGCTGATTGTTAGCTCATTTTACAGGTATTGCTCCGTAGATGTGCCCTTTCCATAAGGCCTTTTCTAATTGGTCAAATGGTTCAGGGGTTATGGAGCTCTAAACGACCAGATTGATCGTTTTACATTGTTTTAAACATTGTTATTATGCAACAATGCTATTTAGCAAACGCCAGCTGCAAGACATAGACTGAAGATTAAAGGATTTGTTTCTATTGTTAACACTAGCGATAGCCAGGTTAATAAGGGACATAACCATTTACCGAGCTTAAAGGCGGTGCAACAAAACAAACAACAAATTAATTATAAAGGTGTCACACATACTCCACCCCTCATCCACTACCACACCTATTTATTACAATTCTCAAAGTAACACGGATTAATAAACAAAAACGTATCGTTAAAAGTTAAAAGTAAGGGTCTAAAAGTCAAAACCTGTAAGGAACACGGACAAGCTTTGACTGTATGGGTCTAGGTGTCAAATTTGGCCAGTAAGACGCTGCTAAGCATTAGACCCTTATCACCCGTGATCATGTTAATGACTTTGTAAGGAAAATTGGAAATTAGCCAACAGCGAAAATCATATGCTAGAAATAACGTAGTTCAGTAAGCCACCTTTATGCACTTACGTTTCATCGGAGTGGCATGACCCGGATTCGAACCGGCTACTCAGTTCGCCCCCAGATCACTTGCATAGCACCTTAATCTCTCCGTTGTACTCCGATGAAACGTAAGTGCACGAAGGTGGCTTACTGAACTACGTTATTTCTAGTGTACTGATTTTCACTGTTGGCTAATTTCCAGTTTTCCTTAATATTATTCCAGCGATTTATGTCTATTTATTAATGACTTAGTAACTCAGACAGAATGGGTATACACGCTTACGCTTGTAGCATGTTGTTTTGCTTGGAATCGCTGCGATGTTACCAAACCAAAAAAAAATGTCAACCTAAAGCAAAGCAGGAAACCCACACCCCCACTATCATTGGAACATCACATGGGTCTTTATAGGACGATCTCGGACAGCTTTTCCTCAAAAATCGGGTAGTAAGGGTCTAATGCTTAGCAGCGTCTTACTGGCCAAATTTGACACCTAGACACTTACAGTTAAAGCTTGTCCGTGTTCCTTACAGGTTTTGACTTTTAGACCCTTACTTTTAACTTTTAACGATACGTTTTTGTTTATTAATATATTTATTCTTGATTCTTTATTAATATATTTATTCAACGTAATTTTGTTTGCTAATTTTTGCCAAATGTTAACAAAAAAAGTCGTTAAATTCATTAGTGTACCCCTTCGGATTAGTAATTACTGAAATCGGAAATCCATAAACACAGATTTCATCGGAAAATATACAGTGTGTTATTTTTTAGAACCCGTAGTGTCATGTAAGATTTGTCACTGCTTTTTAGTCTTCTGTACAGCCGTACCGGTTGAGAAAACTATTGCAACGACTTTGTCCGTCCGTCCGCCGCTTTTTTCAACTTCGCAACGACCAGATAGAGACGACCACTGTTCACAACGTTAGATTCAGTGTCAAATGTTAGTTAAATAACATGGCAAATTAAAACATCGTTACGTCCTTATAGCTAATAGACTTCTTCGACGTAACTAAATTAAATAATAACATTTCATCGTCGAATTAAAGTCCTAAGGATTTCTGTTAACGCAGCCGTAAAAACAAAAACATTTTAGCTTCGTTTAAAAGAGTCTTGTCGCATTGTTGCATGAATGAATAGACTTACGGTCGAACCAAATTCTCCATTAGGCCTATCTGCTACTTACAAAACTAAAACTGCCGTTAAAAAAATTAGACCTAAAAAATAAAAATTACGCCTAAAATCACGTTACCACGGCAACGTCAAGATGCTACGAGACGCTGCTGGCTTTCTCAACAGCGTCTCTCCTGTCCCGTCTCTACTACCACTGATCTACATAGGCTACGTTGCGCATTACGTTGTAACATTAACTGTACACACGGCGGCATACCGTGTTGCAAAAATGAATATGCTTGCTGTATACAATCCAAATCTCCGTCAGTTGCTACTTACGAAATGAAAGTTGTAAATTAGGCCTAAACGCTGACAATTACGCCAAAAATGTAAAATAAGCCTAAAAGCTAACACATTTTTAACGGGCAATTCTGATGGTTACTGCTTTTAGATTATATAATAGAGAAGTGTGCCTCATTATTGGTAGTGGCAGAACTGTACAGAAGACCGGATGCTACTAGGTAGTCGCTGTAGCCGCCTGTCTTAATCGTTACTAACCTCAGTGAGTTCACCTTTTGGTAGAATTTCTCTTTGATTTCACAAATTACCTTTTTGTGAATACTTCTATATTTAGCAAACCCGCTGCGGTTGGTTGCCTTTTCATGTCTTTGAACATTTTATCTTTGGTCCTAATCGATTTTAAAACCGTATCAGTCATCCAAGGAATAATCTTCGCATTTTTCGCACAAACAGGGTTCTCGAAGCCTTCTTGATACTGCGTTGCATAATATTGACGAAAGAAGTCATGGAATTGTTACTTACTGTCCTTTTTTATTCAAATCAAGGCCCAGTTTATTAATTTAATATTAATAAACCCGGATATTAATTTAATTTAGAAAAATCGATCATTCGGGTAATATTTCTGTATGCCGTCGTATCAGAATGACTGACTGTTTCAGAAGGCATTACTTTAAGAGCAAATGTGTTAGAGGTCGACCGAATTTCGGTTTCGGTTTCGGTTTCGGGACCGAAACTGTCATTTTTTTGGTTTCGGTTTCGGTTCTGGTTTTGGCCAAAAAGTTATAGATCAGTTTCGGTTTCGGCCGAAACCGAATAACTAGTTTCGGGTATGGTTTCGGTTTCGGTTGAATCCTATGCTGCAGTTTCGGTAAAACCGAAACCAATTCCCCTCCTGGCATAGCAAATTTCTGCGTAGTCTAACTTGGCCCAGGAGTACCGACATCCAGATCCTGCTTTATTCTGCCATGCCCATCAATTATAAATACATTTTTTTCAATCCATATTTAATCCTATTTATAATGGCATCGTTGCACTGCAGGGAATTAATGCTTTAATTGTCTTTATTTACGTTTTCAATCCAGGCTTATAGGCTACTCATTGAATGAAACTCTTCTCTGGTGCTCTGGATCTCCCTTACTGACACGAGTTAATCGTTTTAAAATAAAATAAAAACTAGCAAGCAGAAATAAAATGCAAACGAAAGTCATGAAGTATTTACGTAAGATTGACATTTTTTTAGGTGTGGGGGTGAAGGGCGCGCGTGGATTTGCTCAGCCTAGCGGTAGAAAAGAGGTAAACCGGTCTCTGCCTCCCAGTCTAGTCTACGTGTGAAAAACCATACACTCATGATTTAATGATTTTATCCTTACTTTTTGTCTAATTATTAAAAGTGATATTATTTAGGTTTTGGTTCCAGTTTCGGTAGTGGTTTCGGCTTCGGCTGAAACTGAATTGCTAGTTTTAGTAGTGATTTCGGTTTCGGCCGAAACCAAATCTCCGGTTTCGGTAGTGGTTTCGGTTTCGGCCGAAAGTGAAAAACTTGGTTTCGGTCGACTACTATTGATCAGTGTATTGGTCAGTGACTGTCAGGTTAATTAAGACTGGGCTATAATTACGAAAATTATTTGGCTTAACAAAAACAGCTAGATTTACTGTAGGGTGGGGGGGGGGGAGGTTACACGGATATCTTTTCATAAAAGAAACAAATCCATTTACACAAAAATTGTCTAAGTAGGCATTTCACTGCATTGTTAAATTCTTCAATATTCAAATTCGAGTCTAGACATCACAAAACGCAGTGTCATCAATAACGCTACTTAATTCAGAAAAAAATTCACTCAAAATCCCGTCTTGGTAGCGGTACGATGACAAGATATCATAATAAAAAATTTTCGTCACGAAATTAATTTTAAGAAAATCAACATTTTTAGAAAAAAAAACATGTTCGTATATTGTACATCAATTACGTGAATTAGCCTGTCCATCACTTTCAGATTGTTTCAGTTCTTTTTTTTTTTAATGCGCTTCAGTATGCAGACGTTAACAGGTTGTTTCTCCATAGAAACGATCACAGAATGTCATTGAAAATCTTTAATTTATGTATTAGTAAATTACCCTCAATGTTTATGTACCTGTTAATAATATACATCCATATTCATTATTTATTTGTATTTATATAATCACAAACCCCTTTGCCGCTGCGCTGTTGGAAGCGTCTAAGCTTCAGTCCAGTCAGGCTGTTGCTCATGCACTGTCTTGGCTGCTATGGAAACGAATGAAGCCTCGCTATTAAAAACGGTTAAAATAAGTTCGAGTGACAATTCCTGGAGTGAAGCTACATTGCGTACGTGTAAATACATTCTACATCTCCTGTGCAGCATGCTGAGGCTTATGTAAGCCTCAGCATGAACTTCCATGTTAAACGTCAAACTTTGAACTCCTATAGTCTCGCCCAGAATTGACAAACGACCAACGAATTGACCAACGAAATTCGGTATTTGGGGTCGTGTCGTAACTATTTCACCACATTACAAATTTTAATGACAACAATCAAACCGTTCGGCGTCCACAGCATGGCCATTTCTTGTTGTTGTTGTTCTTGTTGTTGTTGTTGGGACTCTTTGCCCTCACCTGGAGACCGAACCACTGAACCAATTTTCAAGTTCTATAGCTTAAAACGTAGGTATGGACAAGGCCTAGGGCCTTTCGCAGGCTATTTTAACGTAACTACAATATTCTTGACACGGAAAGCCAAATGGGCTAAAATGTTTGCTCTCACCTAGAGATCGAACCAATGAAACGATTTTCAATTTGTATAGCTGAAATTGTAGGTATTAACACCGACCAGGGCCTTTTGAACCCGATTTTGATGTGACTGCAGTATTCTCGTCGGCAGAGCAATTATTATTGCAGAGCACTGGGCAGAAATCAT
>JAHWFP010265946.1:7555-18316 GCA_023313725.1 Lithobius niger | reverse complement strand
CGCGTGATTCCAGCACCCAGACCAACCTCTCACTGACCATCCGTTCCATAAGTTTACAGACACAGCTAGTCAGAGCGATTGGGCGATAACTGGAAGGAGCAGTAGGGTCTTTGCCCGGTTTCACAATCGGGATGACCACTGCTGTCCTCCACGCTGCCGGAACAGAGCCTTCTGCCCACACACGGTTGAACATCTCCAGCAAGAACTGCTGGGAGGCAAGAGGCAGATGCTTCAACAGCTGATAGTGAACATCATCAGGCCCTGGGGCGGAGTCATGCGACTTGGACAAAGCGGAAACAAATTCCTGCCTGGTGAACGGTAAATTGTACTCCTCTAGCCCGTCGGAGCGAAAGTCTAGAGGGTTAGCCTCTTCACTACGCTTTGCGGGTACGTGAAATAAAATAATTGAAAATTGCGCAGTAAGCAATTTTCATTTATTTCATTTAACCTTCGAACTATTACTCGGTGGGATTTGCTTGGCGAAAGAGCTTGGCGTTTGATATCACGACTTCACACGGCCGAAAAGCTTGGCGGGAATCCTTAACAAGTTTTGTTTTGGGGTAGATTACATCTACTGATTTTAATGATTTAAATCGTGATTAAGGTATTGCAATGTGGTTTCGACAGGATTCAAAACTGTCATTGGTAAAATGATGGTTTTGCACTTGAGTAGAAAACTTTTATGACGGAAATTGATGGAAGGAAATCCAGATCAGTTATCATTCGTGGTGAAGGTTGAATTTATAGTGATGTCACAGACTTTTCGAGTTAAAAAAAAACCTTTAAAGAAAGTTTCTTCCATTAAATACCTAGCAATTACTTTGGATAAGAAATTGAAATATGAAACACATGTACTCAATTAACTACCCAATTACGACAAATTATACCAAAATTATACTGCTCCAGGTGTGTTGAAATTTCACAAATATAACTTGCTTTATGAAGTATTACCGAGAGCACACCTACAGTGTGGACTTGAAATATACGGTTTAACAAATATTATAAATACTATAAGACTCCAAAGAATACAAAGAAATTATACAATTTACATTTTAAAAGATATCAAACCATAAAGTAGATGAACTAATTCAGAAACACAGAATTGGAATGTGAATATTTTAAGAGAATGTGGTATAATTTTAAAGCATTTTTTGAGAGTGAGAAGTTACGAAATTCTAGTTTTTTCACAAGACAGTAACCTTAGAGAAAATTCTACTAACATAAATAGTCCGTATGGAGAAATAACTTTTGGATTCAGAACGATTACATATCATTCAACCTGAATAAGTTAAATATTATTTAGAAACATATTATGACCTTCGGTAAACGACAATCTTTACCAATGGAATTTGTATTGCAATCTGAACAACGTATTTAATCTTATTTTCTTTCTCATAATTAATTGCATTATTATTTTCGTATGTATAGTATGAACTCAGCATGATCTGTCAAGCAAAACCTTATTTGTTACGATAAATGTGATATTTCTTTGTAGTTTTTCTATTTTACAGGTTAGAAATTGACTTTGATTTTGTCATTTGGCCTGTTGTTGATCCAAACTTGTACTTTGTGCCACATTAAAATTAAGTTTAAAAAAATATACCCTCCATTGAACGCCTTAAATCAGAGTAGCTGTACAGTGAGTAGCTTAATAACCAAAAGAATCCTTCTTGTATGACCGTCACAATCACAGAGTAATAATAACAATTTGTCACGATAGAAACTGGTCTGGCAAGGACCCTAGGACCACTAACAGCCAGCCTAAATTACAAATAGAGGACAGCCACATATAATGATATTGATTGGCCATGGGAAGGTGAGAGGATTAGGTATTGGGACACGAATACCTTACCACCAAGGTTGTGGTCGCTAAGGTCCCCGATGGCATCGCCAAACGTGTTGGACACGGGAGGTGTAGGATTGGCCCAAGTAAAAAATAAAAGGCAGCTGAACAAATGAGACTGTTAAAAAACATCTTTGTGTAAGTTTTGTTATGATAAGCAATAAAAACAAAAGCATCCCCAAAATGAGAATTGTCATCACCTAAAAATAGATAATTTAAAACACTTTGTTGCAATAACAAAAATATAATACTAATAATAAAGTTTATCACAATAAGTGAAAAAAAAAAACCACAGTAGGGCCACAATAGTGGCCACAATAGTGAGTGGCCAAAATTAAGTTTAAAAAGAGTAAAACCAGCCATAGGCTGAAGTCAATAAAATAAAACAACAACACAAAACGAAAATAAAAAAAGAAGAATTTGTTGTGTTGTAGTTAGCTCCATTTAACGTAACTGGAGAGGTCTCTTTTATGAATTTTTTTCTTGAACGTAGGCAAAGAAGTGGACAAAACAACTTCAGATGGAAGGGCATTCCAAACATTCACCACCTGATGAGAGAAGAAGTACTTCCGACAGTATGGATTATATATGGTGGTGCCCTACAATGGAGTGAATATTGAACGGCCAGATAAACTGGGAATGTTCCAGTTACGATAATCAGGAACGATATTACCGCAGGTTCTTTTTCTCGTTCATGGTCGCCACCCCATGCGTTAGCTTTTGCCGGCGCACCCAGCCGTAGCCATGGCGCCAGAAGGAGAGAGGGAGGGACAAATTTTGCTAGGTAAATCCCATCGGAAATTCCTAGGTTGTTTTACATGCCACAAATATCTTCCCAAAAATACCATGGGTGGCTGAGGCCGGACTCGAACCCATGCTTTAGTTTTGCCGCGCTCCCAGCTGAAGCCATAGCGTCAGAAGGAAAGAGGGACAATTTTGCTAGGTAATTCCAATTGGAAATTCCTAGAATCATCTTTTACATGCCACAATTGACATGAGCACGAGGCATCACAGGTCCTTTCTCTTCCCGAAAATGCCGGGTGGCTGAGGTCAGGATCGAACCAGGGACCTCTTGCACATGAGATGGTCGCGCTAACCATTAGGCTACCTTGCCCCACCGCCACTCCATGCTGTAGGTTTGCCACGCTCCCAGCCGAAGCCATCGCACCAGATGGAGAGAGAGACAATATTGCTAGGCAATTCCAATCGGAAATTCCTAGGTTCTTTTACATGCCACAATTGAGCACGAGGCATCACAGGGACCTTCTCGTCCCGAAAATACCGGGTTGGCTGAGGTCAGGATCGAACCAGGGACCTCCAGCACATGAAATGATCGTGCTAACCATTAGGCCACCTTGCCCCATTCCTCAATTGCTGTAGAACGTACTTAAACGTTTTAAAAAGCCAGCAATTGCACATGTATACAATAAAATGCGACGTTTCGGGATTTATCATCCCGTTGTCAAGCAAAAAATATACTTCTTCCCTGCTTCGTTAGGGAGAGGTCCTCCCAGCTTCAGCTTTTGCACTGACTGGGCTTCACTTTTTATCTTTTTTAAGTTTTTATTTTTTTTACCTTTTACTGCTCTGGCTTGCTTTTCTTTAAAATGGGAAACCATTTTGTCAACAAGCAGATAAAAGAATCTGAACTTGTGCTTAAAAACATAGAGTTTTTAATCAAACGATGATATGTTGGTAATTTCGTGACCAACAGGCCCTCGAAATTGACAGCCAGCCATTTAAGTGCATCTTGAGCATCTTGAGCTTATGCTATAAAATATATTTTTTGCTTGACAACGGGATGATAAATCCCGAAACGTCGCATTTTATTGTATACATGTGCACTTGCTGGGTTTTTAAAACGTTAACTATTTTAGTGCTTTTATTCTGCCAATCAGTAGAACGTATTTGTCACCCATTAGCAAAATAGCGGATAGTGTCACGAAAGTTTAAGAACGTATCCTCAGCATCACAATTTTGCGTTTTAAACTTAAATATCGGCCTATAAATTAATTTTTTACTTCTCCTGAGACGGCTGATGGAAACTGTTTTCTCGGGTAACATACGTTAAAAATACGCATTATAGGTTTTAAAGGTGCGTTGCCACCAAATTAAAATCCGCAGCATTTAGCCTTATCAAGTTCTCTCTCGCAGCTAGCAAAGAAATGCACAAAGCAATACACTTAAACACACAAACAAGCCACGTGCCTCCTTAACTATTGCCTCCTTAAGCCTCAATCCCCCCCCCCCTTAACTATTGAGTAAAAAAATGGAACGTCCTCGTGCACCTGGGAGCCTCCTGTAAAAATTAACGATATTAATGCCACTAGATGGCACCACGGTATTTTCTTTATATTCTACCGTGGCGCCATCAAATGGCATTGATATCGTTAACCTTTACGCCTTGCTTCCAGGTGCACAAGGCCGTACCATTTTTTTTTTACTCAATAATTAGGGAAGCACGTGGCTTGTTTGTTGTGTTTAAAGATATTTCTTTGTGCATTCCTTTGCCTGATTTGAGCAATTGCTAGAGAGAAGCTAGATAGCGCTCGATGGTGCTAGAAGCTCCAAACTTTCGTTTGGTGGCGACCCGTCTTTAAGCTAATATCTAGATGCGGACACATACCGCTCCGCTAACGATTATCCAGGCATGCGACACCTCCGCTTAGGGCGCGTTTAGGCAGCAACTCGCCTTTGCATTCTCGCAGCTAGAACTCAATCGCGATGGCAAAGGTGACATTTCCATGGTAACAACGCTAAATGGATTAGCTAAATCCGACATCGTTTGAGTAAATATTTGCAGTCTTATAGTCTGTGCCAATAATATAAAGAATTCATCATGACGAAACAATTTTCCCAAACGCTTCTGAACTCACGTTATTTGCTGTTCTGGTTGCGAGGCGGCAGACATGTTGGAATTTGAGGTGATTTCTAGCTTTTAGCTGCGAGAATGCAAAAGCGAGTGGTTGCGTAAACGTGGCCTTACAACAGCATTCGTCGAGCGTGAAGAGGGAAAGCAGATCGCCACTGCAAGCAAGCCAAGGCCGACTGAGGCAGAAATCGCGTGTTTCGCCTTCCGATTCAACGCCAGCTTATGAGCGTGCCGAAAACTGATGCCTTTTAGTGTTGCTCTGGTAAAATGAGGTTCAAGCAATGTTGCATCACATGGCCTGTATTTGAGAAACGAAACCGACAGCTTTTCTCCCAGCTGACCTTGTGCTGAGAGATGGAATATGAAGCAATAGTAGCAACACGGACAGTACATCCTACGGATATATACTTTTATTTATAAGCTCCTGCTATAATGAACCTGCTCATCAATGACGGCTAATTTTCTTTTTAGTTGTAGTGTTTTTGACATTCTTCACATTCTTCACAGGTTTTTTCCGCCCGTGTTTTTTTAATCAAACATTTTCTACAAAAATTATTTCTCTTAAAACACCTCCAAACAAGAAGTTGTTATTGACCTTTTCAAAACAAACACTGTACAGCTAAGAAAACCATTCTAAATGCATCATGAGAAAAATACTGGCAATTAAATACACTGACCAAGCATCAATGTTACCATGTCAATGTACAATGTTACAATGTTACCATGTTAATGTATAGTAATTTCCTGATGAAACGGTTCCAATTCACCCATTACAGCACAATGACATTGGACGTTTCCGCTTCTGTGGGGCAGTGTTTTTTTCCCCCTTATCTGTTATTTTAAGCCAAAAAAACACTTCCAGGCCAACACAACACTGGTTTTTCGGTGTAGCACTACCCTAATTTTAGTTTATTGTTTCTCAATGGGCATTTGAACTTGCAGCTCACACCGGCAGTGGCTCACAAACGGAACACACATTGACTCTATGTTTATTGGCGGTTTTCCATCCACATGTGGTAATACCCTCTCAATATGTGTCCTGTTAGCGCAGGAATCACCCGTTTTCGCTCCATTGGTTACAAGGCCCCTACTGGAGTGCTTATGATAGTGCTACCCTTGGCTCATTCTACATCCTAACCAAATGAGTCTCTGTAATTATTTTCACGGATAACGTAATTTAAAAACTATGCTGTATAGATTTTTACCTAATAAATATGTGTGAAAACCACCACTAGTACTGTTATTAGTCTATGCAGGCTGCAATTCGCAAACATCGTTGAAACAATCGCAAAGAGGGGAAAGAGTTTTGCTTTTGAGTAAAACAGGATTCTTGCAACGTCGGATCAACGGCCTGTAGCTGGGAACCAAGACCCACAGCTTCTCTCACATTCCTACCCACGTCCTATGGATGCGTGTGCACTTAAAAGTTACTACTTTAATGTCACAATTTTTAAGTATAACGAGGAGTGTGGATTGATTTAATGTTATCCCTAGCACAATACATTAAAAAAACAGAACTAAGCCTCAGCAAAGACGTGGAGAGAGCAAGCCAAGGTGCATAAAACAGAGGATCAAAAATATACGAGGGCCTTCTGTACCATGTTACGGTATCAAGTAACAATTTTTTTTAAGCGAAATGCTTAAGTCGTGATAAAATAGTTGGTAGGACCCACAGACAATGAAAAAACCAAAGGTAAACTTTAAATACTAAAAAATGGACCGAGGTCAACATAAAAACTGACTAGGGAATCACAGTACCTTCCTGCAAAAGCAGGTAGGAAGTGATGGAAATTGTTCAGCAACAGATAGTTGTGTGAGCAGGGACCTACAGGTACAAATCCGAAATGCGTAAGTTATGAAAAATGGGAACATATTCATAGCTCTGTTCATTTTCGGGTAAAATGTGGTTTGTTTGTGATAGAGGCCCTAGAAGGGGATCGTGAATGCTTATTGCTTACCCATTGCCCTAAAAAAGTAATTGCGAGACATTACCAAAGTAAACACGGGTTTTATTCCCGTTTCAGGAACACAAAACGTTAAGGGTTACATTACAAACATTCTAATTATTTAGGCTAAAAGTTAGGCCAACCTTCTCGGTCGGCAGCTAGTGAGGAAGTAACTTCCAGGCGGAAAAACTTCACTTCCCTAGCAACAGGTTCAAAGTTCTGGTTGTGAACATCTGCCCATGTGCAGATGTTTCCACATCCTGGCACTGAACTATTGGTCACTGCTGGCTGTTGCCACAGTGGGCCTTAAGAGTGCTCTTCTCTCTCCAACAGTTTGCCTAATACCTTGTTGCGTAATGATGGGGCACAGAAAGCCATGAACCATAACATGTTTCTAAGTCTGCAATTTGTGCACCTTTCTGGGTTGGTCTCTTTCGCTCTCTCCACACTAGCAAAGTAAGGCTCTTCTTATAAACAAACTTAAACAAATGCAAGAACTGAATTATTTCTGTGCGCCAATATTCCAATTGATTTTGTGGCGTTGCCAACAATCACCAAACTCTTTAGGATCAAATAAGGTTGAAATAACGACACAGTTTGTGGTGTTTCAATCCCCAAGAGAATGGCTGCTCTCCGTAAGGAGGGCTTATCAGACGCAACGGTTCTTGGCCGAGGATCACTTTGGCAGAAGCCGTGATTCACTCTTCTAAGACCTTGTTGCTAACGTCTATTTACTTTTGACTAGGTTGGTACACCCACACTTGTGGTGACCAATCCCTAACCTGTGTGCTTGCCAACCGCACCACCTGATCTGATCTCGATCTGCATTCACGCTCCCTTAAATAGCTTGCGGATGCGCTGACGTCGAGAGCAGAGCAAGTGGTGCAATCGTTGCACAAGCGGGCAGGAAACGCCCCCTTCGCTAGCTACCAAGGTACTAGGGGTGAAGGTCTTAGGGACCTTCAGACTATAGTAACAGATGGACTGGGGCTCGCTTGGCCAGCCAGTTCACCATGTTACAATTTTATGGAGTAATTTCTCATGACTTACGAAATTCATACGTATAATGGTACTATTAGCATTTTCCCGCTTAAAAGGGATGTCCTATTGGATATATATAAAAAAAAAGCTTGGAATGGTCACCACTTTATATACGCTAACCCAACTCTACAGTCAGTTGCTATACACTCATTGTCTACAAATGTTAGATAAAGGATAATATCCACGTGTTGGCTCAGTTGCACTCTTCACGACCCACATCTGAGATAACAGTTAAAGAATTTTACTGCAGCATGACCAGTGGCGTTCGAAGCAAGCCAGTCAACTTTTAACTGGTTGAAATCCCAATCATTAAAATAATTTCGATTGTAATCTGATTTAGGTAGTCACACATTACAGAAACCTGGTCAATGTCTCTTCCATTTTGGAATGTACCCAATAGTTACAAGAATCTTTGAGTTAATTAAATCTACACATAATGCCTCAATTTCCTGACTAATGTTCACAATCTCTTTTTTAATAGCCATCAAAACAGCACCGACATAGCCACCCCGATACCTGTTGGTTATGGAGTATTGCGAGCATCCTAGTGTCATTCCATCCATTACGGTATCACTTAACCAAATTTTTACTCCCATAATAATGTCATAAAGTGATTGGTAGATAAAAGCAAGGAAAATTGACCTCATTTTGTTTATCAAGCTATGGGCATTAAAAATATACTTAAATTGTGAACAAGCACTGTTAGAAATGGGGCAAGAGTTATGAGATAACCTCTTTTGTGGTGTGAAGGCGAGGATATATTGGGGATATGGAGGAGCAGAAAACTGGTTTATTTATCATGACGATAAGATTCATTTTTTACAAAATTACAGAACATGTCATGATGATAAAATAAAAAAAAGTTAAGCAAACATAATTCCAAATAGTATATAAATGTTGGTTCAAAATTAAGCAGTGCAAGTTACACAATAAAACTGCCATGCAACCAAGTTTAGTCAATCGAGAATAACGATAAGGCATACTAGGAAACAAACACAGAGGGGTAGGGGGAATACGCAACACTTCTTTCCACTTCCCCGCCTCGCCCAAAATTAGCGCTCACATAACCGCAAAGAGTACGGATGGGGGAGGGAGGGAAAATATCTACAGGTAAACAAGGTGTTGTTGTATTGCTATCACAACCTCGAGTGAGGTTTGTAGGCAAGAGGCTGTCACAGCCTCCAAAAAAGGAAACCCCATCTGATACAAAACGAGCCACGAGTTAAACAAACTATGGCTTCAAGGGATACCCAGAATAACATGCAATGAAGGCGATGGCCTCCTTTCATATGTGGCTGGTCACAAAAGCAGGATACAAGCGGTCAACAAAACGCTCCATCCCCCTAATAAAATTGTATCTTTTGCTAAAATTGCATAAAAGGTTTTATTAAACTAGCCAGTTTACCATGGTTCATGGATATGCTATTTATCTCAGCGTTGGTCACATTTGGGGTCACCTTTTAGACCATTACCACACTGCAGTTTTTCGAGTGACTAGTAACCATTGTAACTGCAATAGTTAGTATGTTTTACCAATTTCACATACATGTATTCTGTCTCTGCAAAAACCTTACATGATCTCAGCACCGCATCCAACAAGGCAAAACGGGGATATTAGACCCATGTGTCCTCTGGGACCCAACACGGTAGAAGGCCAAGTAAACGCTCCCCCATATTTTGCTATCCACTTCACACATTTTTATCAGTTTTCTTAATATTATTGTGATAGTTATTCAGAAAAGCCATCCTCTGTATCGTAACCAATGTTATTTTGCTAGATACAAAATAGCATTTGTTTCATTTTTATGTGTGGCCGTAATCTCAGGAATTAAGTTTAATGCATGTTCAGTTCTTGCTATTGGGAAGTACGGCAATCCACTCCGACAGATAACCTGATGTGCCTGACGTGGCAATCCCTACAGTGATAGTACGGGTAGAAGATTCTCCACAGAGGGTAAAGTATGGTTAGTTCCCTTAAGTGAAGAGAGGGTTCTTGCTGATTGATGCGTGTTCCTGATAAGTCAGCATGTTGTGTCGGATTGAATCACTTCAGGCGATCTATCCCAGAATTAGATCCTAATATTGTTTCACCTTCTGTGATGTTCCCATGTTTGTCGGTGGTCTTGTAGTAACTTTTTCGTAATGAGTGGTAGCTACGATTTTATGGTTGACCACTTTTCTTTGTTTGTGATCATCCACTGTCTCACATTATATTGTTACATTGTAAACTACTTTCTAAGGTTTTCTTTTATGTATATATATATATTGGATCACTTCATAGGCGATCTATCCCAGAGTTAGATCCTAATATTGTTTCACCTTCTGTGATGTTCCCATGTTTGTCATACATATATATACGATGATTATCTATTGCCAAATGAAGTAAGAATGATAACGTATCAGAGATGGAATTGGACCACTATTCCAGACCCATCACCTGACCCTATAACGTGGTTGAAAGGCAGTAAGCAGGCCAATGGTTTGCATCCGAGTCAACCAGTTCAACCCTAGTGCTAGGGGACACTCGAGAAACATGACTACATAGGTTAATAGCCAAATTAGGGAAACATGGACGCACTAAAATGCTTAAGTAACTTACGTTGATAACGCACCATAATAGCCTAAACTTAAGTAGGAGAGCAATGTCCACAACTGCATAGAAAGCCTATCAGCTGCTTCAGATCTGCTACAACCGATCACAACACTAGCGATCCCTACAACAGATAAAGTATGCTCGCGGCCAGTTCTTATAAGGGATAGCCATTCGATCATTCTAGGTCCCTACTACAGATAAATTATGCTCGCGGCCAGTTCTCATAAGGGATGGCCATTCGATCATTCTAGGTCCTTACAACAGATAAAGTATGCTCGCGGCCAGTTCTCATAAGGGATGGCCATTCGATCATTCTAGGTCCCTACAACAGATAAAGTATGCTCGTGGCCAGTTCTCATAAGGGATGGCCATTCGATCATTCTAGGTCCCTATAACAGATAAAGTTATACGCTTTACCCTCCACACGCTTTTCCCGCCACACGCTTTTCCTGCCACACGCTTTTCC
>JAHWFP010265803.1:1943-20340 GCA_023313725.1 Lithobius niger | reverse complement strand
GAAGAAACATCAAGTGACCTTGTAGCTATGTCATTTTTTTGTACTGTTGTTTTGCTGTACTATCGTTTTGCTGTTGTGTCGTCTTGCTGTTGTGTCGTTTTGCTGTTGTGTCGTTTTGCTGTTGTGACGGTTTGCTGTTGTGTCGTTTTGCTGTTGTGTCGTTTTGCTGTTGTGACGTTTTGCTGATAAATTTTTGCTATGTTGTCATTTTGCTGTACTGTCGTTTTGCTGTTATGACGTTTTGCTGAACTGTCGTTTTGCTGTTGTGACGTTTTGCTGTTGTGTCGTTTTGCTGTAGTGTCGTTTTGCTGTAGTGTCGTTTTGCTGTAGTGTCGTTATGCTGTTGTGACGTTTTGCTGTACTGACGTTTTGCTGTACGGACGTTTGCTGTACTGTCGTTTTGCTGTTATGACGCTAACGTGGAATTTTGCACTTTGCTCTTGTGACGTTTTGCTGTTATGTCGCTTTGCTGTTATGTCGTTTTGCTGTTATGTCGTTTTGCTACTATGACCTCACCTCGTTGACCCGTGGGCGAAGGGGTCGGGTGATGTGCTGGCAGAAAGCGCTTGAACCTTAGCGGCTTGGCCCTACTGTAAGCTTCCTCCGTCGGTCTTTGGGCTATGGACGGGTACGCATGGGTAGCATGTTGAGTCGTGTTCAAGCTGGGATATGCAGACGATCCTAACTTGCTTGTTCCTTGCACTGGCTATGTGGCGGGTAGGTTTCAGGTAGTATACCGGGCTTGTAGTATGTGAGTGAAAGCCAGCCCGGGGCTGCCAATCATGTTACTCTGTCAGGTCTTTGATTGTCCCGTGATTCTTCGGAATCTCTCGGGCGCACTGGCTATACAGCGGGTAGGTTACAGGTAGTATACTGGACTTGGACTGTTTGAGTGAAAGAGCGAACCCGGGGCTTGCCAATTATGTTACTCTGTCAGATCTTTGATCGTCCCGTGATTCTTCGGAATCTCTCGGGCGTACGCGGTATACGGCGGGTAGGTTACAGGTAGTATACTGGATTTGTTGCGAGAAAGAAATTCCCGATTCCCTCCTATGTCTCTGTGACTTGGATGTGGAATTGTTATTTGCTGGTGTTGGTCTTGTGCCGCCGTCCGTCGGTGACGCTATCGGCTAAGTGGCAATGTCGTGCGAGTCGTAAGGATTAGTTCTCGTGACTAAGCCAGGACGGTGCATCACCATCCCACTCAGGAGGGATGAGAGCACGGCATAACTCGGCATTGGTTGGCTTGTTGATAAGGACGGCGTGTGGGTCATTTGCTCAAAGCTGGTTGCAGCCAGCGATACTTCGGTGATGAATTGGTGGGTCCTCGCCTTCGGGCTTGGATCTGCCATCCTGACCTGGAGTGGAGCCATTGGACCGGTGGCAAAAGACTTGGCTGATGAGCACTGTGGTCCCGACGTTCTAGGCTGGTCGAGCTGTTTGGACTGGTGGCGACGCTTTGGTGGTTAGCGACGGATCCCCCTTGCCTTCGTGCCGGCAGATCCCCATTCTAAACCGGAGTCGACCCTTCGGACCGAGTTGCAAGACTGGTGCAAACATAAGCTGTCCTATCGATGGTCACCCAGTATTGTGAGGATGGATCCCTTGCCTTTACGTTCGACGTTTTGTTCTAAGCTTATTGAGCTGTTTGGACTAGTGGCTTTGGTGGAGATCGGCACGCCTTTCAAAACCAGCTGTTGGACCGACTAAGCAAGACGAGCAGTGAGCAATCTCGTCCTTTGGGTGCCTTGTTCTGAACTGGTCGAGTTGTTTGGACTAGTGGCTTTGATGAGCTGTTGATGAGCTGTGTTAGTCCTCGATGTTCTAAACTAGGTTGGAGCTATTTGGACTAGTGGCTTTGCTTGGTGAAGATTGCCTTTCTAAACTGGATTGAGCCGTTGGACTGAGTAGCAAAGACTTGGTGGTGAGCACTTGTTCCCTTGAGGGTGTGCTGTCTCTGAGCTGGTTGGAGCAGTTGGACTAGTGGCGACGCTTTGGTGGTGAGCGACGGATCCCCATGCTTTCGTACTAGCAGATCCCCGTTCTAAACTGGGTTGAGCCGTTGGACCAGCAGCAAAGACTTGGCGACGAGCAGCCTGGCCTCGTCTTCGGGCTTGGAAGGTTCTAAGCTGTTTGAGCCATTTGGACTGGTGGCAACGCTTTGGCACTGAGCTGTGGGTTAGTCCTGTGGCACATCTCCAGAGTGCCGGACCTAGCGGCAATAGTGGCGGTGAGCCCTTTAAGCTCGGAGAGGTCTCTTGTAACTGATCGGAGCAGTTGGACTAGTGGCTTCGATTCGGTGACGAGTGGTACGCCATTCTGAACTGTAGCTGAGCTATTGGACCTGCAGCAAAGACTGGTTGGAACTTGTTGAAAGGCAGTCGTTTCGAGCATTGCCAGTGCTAGACTAAAGTGGGTGTTTGACGAGACATTCATGAACTAGCTGGCTGACGAGGTGGCTAGGTGTCGAACATTGGGACGGTCGTGTTTTCTGACGAGTTCCGTAGTGTAGTGCTTCACCCGAGGCCCGTCTTTCCTTCTGGTCTCGAAGGTTAGGCGATCGATGACTGTGGATCACGAGGGTTTGGTGGTGGGCCGAGACCACTACTTACAAGCCTGAGGATGACCCTTACTGGATTATGACTTGGATGATTACTTGGCATGTGGCTAAGTCCAAAAAATGGGACTTTGTACTGAGGGGATGGACTTGGTCTCGACCATCCCTGAATCAAAAGAGACCCGCATACTAGCCAAGCTCCGCAATGGTGGAGTTTGGCTTTTTTTCCCCCTTTAAATGGTGACGGTTAACATCGCTACACCCAAAGAATTTAGCTAAGTCCCCAATGAGGCAGGGTTTGGCTTTTTTTACCCTTAGAATGGTGACGGTTAACATCGCAATACCCAGAGATTTGGCTAAGTCCAAGTCTTGCCAGACCCTGCAATGAGGCAGGGTTTGGCTTTTTTCTGACCTTTTTTTTCATTACCCCATATGACGACGGTTAACATCGCAATACCCAGAGAATTTGCCCAAGTCCCACCCAAAGAAAACCCCACACCCAGCCGTCACCTGTGACCTGGCATTCGTCGCGGTTTCAGACTCGGATTGAGTACCTGAAGCCACCACGAATACCGGGTCCAGCGACAGTGAGGTTTGGGGCTTTTAGTCTTTTCCTGAAAAGTCAAAGTCACAGTTAGGCAAAGGGAAAACATAATTCTGAACAAAGGTTACAAGGTTTATTCGGCGTTGGATGTACAAAGCTATACAAGTTCAAAGAAAATTCAGCATAAAAATCGAGATCCAGGCTATCTTGATGCAGCTGCCAACAAGTTCGTCCACCGTGCCTTCTTCTCGAGCTTTCGTCCGTGCACACGTTCGTGCGACAAGTGGAGCACCACCAGATGGTCTCGTGCCGTTCCTGTCTGTACTTCCTGCACACCTGGCATCTGCGGCTCCTCGTACTCTTTTCGTGGCGATGACTGGTACCCAAGACGGCTGCAAGTCTTATGGGGCGTGGTTGCGTACTCGATTGATGAGTTGGTTGGCCAGCGATCTTCGGTAAGTCAGCTGGGAGCGTTTGCCAGCCCTATCGAGGCTGCAGACCATGACCATGCTGAGCCTGGCATTGACGAGAATCTGGTTGAGCTTTTGGAAGAAAAGGTAGCGGTGCCATCTAATCGATCTCCTGCCGACGTAGGATCCACGTGGGTGCTGAGTAGAGGGACGGCCTTTGTGTCACACCAGATGCTCAGCAGTAGCCGGCTGCTCTGACGCAGGATACTGTCGCCACGTCCGTGCTCCTTCTTGCATTTGCTCCTCCGTGAACTCGTATGGCATTCCGGCAGCATTGGCGCGTAGGCTCCCACATCCAAAGGTTCCTAGCTTGGCGTAGAGGACCTGAAACAGCAGTGCCGAAGTGAAGCGGTTGTCGCAGACGATGGTGTAACCCTGGTTGAGGAAGTGGCGTGAGGTGTAGATCGTTGTGTGAGCCATCTTGTTGTTTTTGAGTTCCTTGGCGGGGTCTTGGGCGGGGTCAATGGCCATGTAGCGATTTTTTCCAATGTTTGCCTCGTCGTTGAGATGTAGCCGTCGATCGGGTCGCAGAGAGTGAAGTGTTCAAAGCGACCTTGGTGGGCTTCTTGGGCTGGTATACCTTGATCTTGGCTTTTCCAGTGTATGCAGTCATTGACTCGTCTATTCAGAGAACTTCTCCGGGGTTCCTGAACTTGCGGAATGCCTGATTGATAGCCTCCATCATCGGCCGCACCTTCAATATTGCATCCATGTCCTCCTTGGCCTTCTGCTCTTCCATGGCTTGCCTGGTCGTGCGCGATGCAGTCTGGGGATCGGTACCAGTGAAAGACGGTTCTTCGGACAGGCTAAAGTTGTTCATAATTTGATTGAACCTTGCTCTGGTTATTGTCGATCTGATAGAATGGTTTCCCAGGTCTGGGGACGTGGACCAATACTGCGCCATCTCCGGCAAGTCGTTGTAACCCATGATTATCAGTATTCTGATGAAAGCCAGCAACTCGTCTTTCGTCAATGGTACCCAAGTGGAAGTGGGATGTGGTTTTTTCCGTTTCGGTGATGTTTGGGAGGCTTGCGTGGTTGTCGTTACTGCTGGGTCTTGGCTGGAGTTGGAAGTTGCCTCTGCTTGTTCCCCTGGCTGAGGGACTTGCGACTATACGACCGTTAAAGGTGTCTCCTTGGCAGCTGGCTCTTGGCTAGAGTTAGACCCTGCTTCTTCCCTTAGGATTTGTGCTGGCTGGATCGGCGACGTTGACGACGAGGACTCCGACTGGCTACTGAGTGTCTTGTCCACCTTTGCACACATCTGCTCTAGCACCAACCGTCCTGTGCTCGGATCTTCTGGGGGTTCTGTGCTCGGGTCTTCTGAGGGTTGTACTGGTGGAGCGCTTGGCTGAGACTGTTGTTGGCTGAAATGGTGATTGACATATTGGGTTATCCTGGCGTAGCACATCTTCTGGAGGTAGCCACTTCGAGGAGGCAATAATCGTGTCCTTTTTTGCTCGGGTGGCTCAGGGAACATATTACTTCTGTAGATCTTGTCGTACAGTACGACTCGCCAACGTCGTTTCATGGCTTCTAGTTTACTCGGTTCCAGTGACGGTGATTGTGGGGATGGTGGCTCAACTACGTTGGCTGTCGTTGTGGTGGCTCTTTCTTCCTTCTCCTCCGACGAAATGATGCAAATTACCTCCTCGGATTCTTTACTTATGAATGTACCTGAAAGACCCCGAGGGATGGGAACGAGTCCTCTTTTGGTTCGTCTCATAAATGACCGCGGCTGTGATGTTGCGACTTTGGCTTTTGGCTTGCGATTTTGGGTGGACTGCGAGACCCCCTCTGTGGTGTTGGTCGGTCCTACTACATGTGGGCGACGTCGCTTCTGATGATTGCATTGGCATAGGAGTAGAGGTTTCTGTTGAGGTTGGAGGTCGTGGTGGGCTTTCTGGCCTTAGTGGTCGTGGTGAACTGTCTCTCCTTGGCGGTCGTGGTGGACTGTCTGGCCTTGCTTCTTCCTCCTCACTGCTGGACGTCGTAAGGCAGGCGTCGGCATCGTCCTCTGACTCGGTTACTTTTAGTTCGTCATCTAACTCATCCTCATCGTTGACTGATTCTTGGCTGCTGCCTTCATAGTAGTCCTCATTTTACTCGCAGTAATATGGGTACTCTGATTCGTCCTCCTCATCGCCACATCTGTTTCTGGCATTGGAGGCTGTGCTTGGCTTGACCCGGCTTCTTCTTCCATGTGGACGTCTGGTTGTGCTATTCCCAGCTGTGGTTCAGTCAGAATTAAAGTGAGTGGCAAAAACCGGCAGTAAGTGATGTGGGGTGGTGATGGACGTAGTGGCGGAACCAATGACTCGACTGTTGTGTTGGCCACGGCGATATTGTCCTCCACGGCCGATGGCTCCCCGTGAGTCGAAGTCCCTGCATTGCCTTTTGGTCCTGGTGTGTTGGCTGACGTGACGTTCCGTTTGCTGCATTTGGCGTTGTTGGCCCTGTCATCCATGAATTGGTTGGTCCTCCTTACGATGAAATCTGCGGTCTCCCCGAATAATTCCATGAAAAAAATCCAACTCCTTGCTCTTCTTCTTCCATCTGCCAATGTAGCCCATTGGAGGTCCGGAGAAACCTTTCTTGTCCTGGTACTCGCTCAGCTCTTCCGTCCAAACCCGATGAAGTTGCCTACGAGTTTTGCCGGCTCTAGACTTCTCTACTACGGGTTAGCTGGGAAAGTCGTCCATCGGTGCCTCTGCAGCCATCATCCTGTCTGCCCGCTTCTGGTCGAAGAAATGATTCGCATGCGGCGGGTAGGCCCTTATATACGGCTACGCGTGACCACTGCACATCGCGTCTGCTCAAATGTATGCAAGATCGAGAAGTAGTTGCCACATGACGCAACGTTGTGCAATGTTGTGCAACACCCGCGGAACCCGCATCTGGGTGCGGGATAGCAGGATGTGATTGGGCCACGCAGAAACAGCAACCGGTCGTGGAGGGCAATGAGCTGCAGATTGCCAGACACTGCAAGTGATCATCAATTGTGTGGCTTTCGATAAAGCCGCGTGCCGTTGTTGCGAACATGGTGTTTGACATCGGAAATTAGGGGGCTAGGCGGACAAGCCCACGCCTTGCTGCCCGATATGCAGGTTCGAGACCAAAAAAACAAAAAAGGCAGGAAACAACATGAGAAAGGAGTGGCAGGGTGATTGTGAGATGGAGAATGGAATTTCCGAGGGAAAAGCTGATCAATGGACATGTTACATGGATCCCAGTTTACTGTTCCCGAGACAGTGTTGCCGAATGGTTAGCAAAGTCTATGAAGACAATGTCGACAGGGACACCTGCATAGACAGAGCTAGTCCAATCGTCCAGTGCCAATGCAGGTCGAAAGTCTTGGTAAAAACCGAATTGGTCGTTCAACAACAAATTACAGTCCTCAATGAAAACAAACATACTTTTCCTGATAAAACCCTCAAGAAGCTTACAAGGCACACAGGTGAGAGCAATAGTTCCTTGGACGAGATGCTTATCCTTTCTTAAAAATTGGACTAATGTCAGCAGTTTTCCATAGAGTTGGGAGATGGCCAGATTTAAGCGATAAGTTAAAGATCTACGATAAAGGGATGCAAATTTGGTGTTTGATTTCCTTAAAAAAGAAGGCAGAAAAACCATCTGGCCCCACAGCCTTGCTAGGCTTAATTCGCGTTAAAGCCAGAAGTGCTTTATGAGCATTAAGTGTTACAGAAGGCCACGTCAAACTATTATGGAAACCATGCCACTCAGGAGTATGTACAGATTATGCAATGAAATTTTTTGAAAACTCTCGGCTAAGGACATTGGCATTATCAAAAGTATCAGTGATAAACCCTCCATTTAATATAAAAGGTGGAATAATTCGTCCTCCACGAAACCTGGCCTTAATAAATCTATAAAGTAAGGTTACGTTTCCGTAGTTGATAACCTTTTTTTCAGCGTTTATTTCATGTTCTTGTATGAGTTTAAAAAATGCCTTTTGGCAAAGCAAGTAATTTGAGCGAGCAGAATTTGAACGTGAAATTTTATAAATTCGCCACAGTTTTAACTTCCTGTTACATGACCTTACTATTTTCCTAGGCATTTTGGTTTTCCAAGACATTTTGGGGCGACATGCCACTAACCTACTCGAGTGCCCTCCCTGCTCACTGTGGGAATGTTTCTTGCTACAATTTGTATAAAATTTCAATAATTTGTAAAATGGTTACACATCTCAATTTCAATAATACCCAACAACTTGATGTCCCAATTGACTGACTGAAGGTGTGATCTAAACAACACATAACCAATGCAAGGATGTAAAGCACGCAATGTTTCATGCATTTCTGTACCAGGGATATTTAATTTGAAAGAGATCATCTGCTGGTCGCTTGCTCCGAGACAGTCATTTACAATGACATCATAAACCAATCTGTCATCTCAGTGCAGACTAGATCTAGTATATTGTTAAGTCTGGTTGGCTCACTTACTAGCTGGGTAAAGCCGGATTCGGAAACACATTGGAGGAATACCCAGCCGTTTTTAAGGTTAGAGTAAGTCACCAGCCAGAATAGAGTAAGTCACCACTAGCAATGAATGACATGTTAAAGTCACCAGCCAGAATATTTAACCCACTGCTACTCCTATAGGAGCCGAATTACCCCTTCCCCCACGCATTCCTCCCATTGTGTGTTCTGAATACCCCCCTAGTATTCCACCATGGTGTGGTAGAATACTCCTGGTTTTTTGGTGATTGGAGTGAATGCAGTGATTGTTACTCAACCAACTTTGAAATAGTTAGCATTATTGAAGCAACATTTCATTTGTTACTGATTGTTAAAGGGCTCATCCATTTACATTGTCAGTCGCTCGCCTTCTTTCTGAATCAGATTCTTTATTACCGGAATTTAAAAGGCCATGGCCATACATCCCACCTAACTTACAACTATAGGTTTGCCGTCTTTCTTTGCTACCGTGCCAAGAATGAATTCGGTCGAATTCTTGCTGATTATTACAAGGCATAGTTGTGCTTCAGTCTTACTCTTACGCTACGAAACGGCGTCTTGTAAGGGTTAAATATGTATAGATTGATTCAATTCATTGGCAGGGCTTAGTCAATAAAGGTGCTAGTCTACAATCGTGTCTAGCGTTTAGTGGTAAAAAAAAAGGGGGTGGGAGGAGCTGTAGGTGACGACTGGCAAACCTGGACAGGGCAAGAGGTGGAGGGGGGGGGGAGAAGGCAAGGCTTCCAAATAGAAACGCTTAATTTTCACGTACCGATCGGTGGTATTGCCATAAATTTATATGGGACAAAAAGAATAATTTGTTATCATTACAATCCCTTTGCTGACGTTAATATTGCTGTTAAAAATAAAAATAAACGGCAATTTCCTACTGATTATTGGTTTAAGGCTGAAGGTATGCATTATTTTTATTAATAAATTTTTCGCAGCGAATAATTGTTAATGATATGTAAGAAGTAGCGAGGGCGAGGTGTGGAAGAATGGAACCTTCCAAGTCATCTGCCTCGTTGATTATAGTCAGTAAGGCAGGACGCTAAGATGACGTGTAACAACAGTTCTCTAGAGAGAACATTGTCATGACTAGCTGAATGCTGATAGTGGGTCTAACGATAATACAGATGTTACAGTTGCGACGCTGAAAAAAAATACGAACATGTGTTGTTTTTTGCAGCCCACCAAAAAAAAGTGACCTAGCTGCACTTCCCCAGAAAAAAAAGTGTGAGCTCCACTCCTGTTCACTAGTGCACGACTACACCACTGATCGTGTCTTACAATAATTGGTACTGGTTCAAGTTGAACTCATGGAACCCATCTTTAATTTTTATTAAAAATTAGCAAAATCAAGGCCAACTAAGGTAGTAGCGAGGAACGCAGCTACCATATCAGTTGGCCTTTGGTAAAATACACATAATTCAAGTGTTGGCTACTAGGGTGAGCTTCAGTCAAGAAAGGAAGCAGCTCCGCACGTAACAGTGATTGCGCCACAGAGCTGCTCGCGTGACCGGAGTTTCGAGTTTCAGGTTTCAGGTTTCGAAACAATTTCAGGCATCTGGCAACAGGTGTTGCATCCATACAGTATGGGAGTTTTTATCAAGAGATAGAGTGTATTGAATCAGAGTTGGTAACTCATCGTTCCTAACGGAACTTAATGGACTCATGGTTTAGTTGATTTGGTACACAAAATCGGTAACATGAGCATAGGGACTAACGTAAATTTTCGAAATGTTATTTAAAAATTCCCTAACCCTTTCGTAAGCTGATCAAGAAGGCGTAATCACCAACGGATGATTAAACAGCCGTTCAAAAGGATCGCATAAGACCGTGGAGAAGAAAAAAAAACAAGCAACGTTTTGTAAAGATCTGCAGCATGGACCCGAGAATACAAGGCAAGTATTATATACTTATCAAACCTATGGCATGGTATTTAAAAGCCAGTTTAAGAATGGAGATAAAAGAAAAGAATTTCACCCGAATAATGTAAAGGAATTCTTAGAAGATAACAGCGGTGTTAAAACGTTAAAGAAAAGTGTAGGATCAAACTAACGTAAAAATGACAGGTTTACAAAATATCACATTGCTAGATGGTAATAATTATGCAACCTGGTCGAAAGGTGTTGAGGCATTACTGAAACATCAAGGAACATGTAATTTAGTAATGACAGGCAAGGCTACGTCAATTGGCATTTGGAAGCATTTAAAGGATTGGTATGAACCCTTGCAATTTACTAAGGCATTTGTCGTTATGTAGAAGATTGCATGATTTAAAGAAGACTGAAGACATACCACTAGCAACGGATTTAGGCAAACAAGGAGCATTATTTGAAGATATTAGCAATCCTGGGAAGCCTATAGATGACGACGAAATAAGCAATCCTGGGAAGCCTATAGATGATGACGAAATAAGCATGTTATGCAATATTGGGATAACCTACAACTTACGATAATATCAACACGAGTTTCCAAGCCCCAATTAAAAAAGGCGAAAAGCTAAAGTACTCTGATTTAGAGTATCCATTGATAATGCACGAGTCGAAACAAAATGGCTTTGCTAATTCATCAAATGTTACAGAGAACACGTATTATGCCACACGAAGACCAAACCAGCACAACACCCATTCAAGAATTAGTTCAAAGCCTAACCTATGATCAAATCGAGGCAACCGTAGTGACATCTCTTGCTACAGATAAGGCGGAGACGGCTACAAATCCGCAAGTTGCAACATCCCAGTTGACCAGGATTAACGCCGGAGAAGTTGAAGATCATGTGGTTAACAGCGAGGACCGAGAAATAATTTTCGCAGAGAAACGGTAGTAAGTAACACAAATATATCATGTTTTACCTACACAAAATATGTAGGAGTGATAGCGTATGCAACTAACGTGGACTGTGTTTAAAAAATGGTCGTCATAGATTTTGGATCTGGAAGACATTGCGTAAATAACGAATCATGGTTTAATGACACTTACAGTATTGAAACTGAAAAGCTTAAATGCGCCACAAAAATAAATACAGTGTCAACAAACAAAGAAGGTAATGTAACTGTAAATTCTAACGATGTAAATCTTACCTTGACTAAGGTGTTATATTTACCTGATATTTGTAATAAATCTCTTCTCAATGGACAGGCAGGTTTAAGAATAATATTTGATGACGGTGCTTAATAATTCATAAGAAGACTGGTAAAATAGTGGCAACAGCTCCGTATTTATCAGGATTATTCATAATTTTCACTCCTAAAATAAAAACTATGTTACAAACAACTCAATAGCAAGAAACAACTAAAACCTTTCCAACTCAAGTTTGCAACAACTTATTGAGCAGACTTAGAAAAATAGCCGAAGTGAATCAATTTCTAATGTTATTGAGCAAAATACTAACTTTGGACAAGTGCACTTTTTATCAGAAAGCTGAAATAGCAGCACAAATACGGAAATAGTCATACCAAATAAATGCTATTTCACGAAAAATACCTACCTCAGGCATAGGCGTTTCATGCATGTTTCTGTTCCAAACTTAAAGATGATAGCCAAAGGTGACGTTTTACGAGATTTCAGCGCAACATCCACAATTTAGCCTAAGCCAAATGCATGCTTGGCGTGTTTACAAGGCAACGTAAAAACAAAGCATTTTAAAACAAGGCAGATGAAATACCTAGCCTACTAAGCATTTTTTTCTGACATTATTGGGCCACTCCCGACGCCAACAATGGCAGGTTCGCACTAATTTGCCGTTTATTGATGGTAAAAGCCGATTCATGCAAGTAGCGTTCTTTGAAAATAAAAGATTACGTTTTTGAAAAGTTTAAAGACTGTAAACTAAAAGTCGAAGCAGCCACTAGTCATAAAATAAAATCAGATAAATCAGATTGCTGACTTGAATATAAAAACGCAAAGATACAAGCGTTCATGACCCAACATGAAATTGAGCATCAATTCTCACACCCGTACTCAGCACCTAGCAACGGAACAGCAGAGAGGGCGATACTCTCAATAATGAGCCTAGTGCGTGCAACCCTTGTGCAAGCAAAACTTCCCAAATATTTTTGGGGTGAAGTAGTGAACACTGCAGTTTTCATAAGAAACCATTGCACATATGCTAGAAAGCATGACTCCTAAACAAACTTGGGAAGGTACTAATTATAAACCCACCGTATACTACTTCAGGGCAATATGATGTTAATATGTTACTGACGAAAAATAACAAAGTGGGAGAGCTAATCCAAAATTAGACTGAACAAATTCTTCTAAGGGAAGCTGGGGAACTTTGGGGCTAAGTTAGGGTTAAGAGGCTTAATAAAAAGGCTTAGTTTAGGTTGGGGGAAAGAGCCTAACCAAAGTTGGGCCTACTAAAGGCCTAACAGCCAGAAATACCCCTAACTAGGAGACCTAGCAGGGGTTGAGGGATGACCAGCCAGTTGGCTGGCCTGAAGGATTTCTGGTTTTCCATACTGGCCCTCTTGCTTAAATACGTTTTGGTAACCCCTGACAACCGCGAAATAGCCAGGGCATTATGGGTAATGAAACGTTCAAGAATGTTCTAGAGGCTGGAACCGGAAACTAAATTACAAGACATAGATAATGTCCACCTATGTAAGAATAAACACACAAGACTAAGATTGGCTTTGGCCCCAGCAAACATGCAAGTAAATAAGATTTGCGACATACTCCACCACCCACATGAAGCTCTGAAAATTACTCCTCGCAAATCTTGTTTCTAAACTTGAAACACATACATCTTGTAACACTCTTAACCATGTTGAATTTTTATTAAAACAGTTGTCTGTAAAGCTGTAAGCTAACACATACATCATGAACGCACATGTCACTATTATGATAGCTGTAAACAAATCTGCTCTCAAATGGACATAAGAAAACTACTAAGTCCCAAGATTACTGTCCCAAGACAACTCTCAAGACTACTACACAATGCCCTCATTCAAGGGACTACAAAATACTATACCCTCATTCAAGGGACTACAAAATACTATACCCTCATTCAAGGGACTAAAATATACGATACCATCATTCAAGGGACTAAAATATATGATACCCTCATTCAAGGGACTAAAATATACGATACCCTCATTCAAGGGACTAAAATATACGATACCCTCATTCAAGGGACTAAAATATATGATACCCTCATTCAAGGGACTAAAATATACGATACCATCATTCAAGGGACTAAAATATACGATACCATCATTCAAGGGACTAAAATATATGATACCCTCATTCAAGGGACTAAAATATACGATACCCTCATTCAAGGGACTACAAAAGACGATACCCTCATTCAAGGGACTACAAAAACACAAAATGACTCCTACAAACATGACTACAGTTGCCATATGCTCCATGCTTTCGAGTACAGACTTTCAACCGCAATTTAAATGAACCTCGAAATAACGAAATGATCTGGTTTAAGACAAACTGAATTAACTCACCACAAATCGACACACCTCGCATAAAGTTAGTTAGTTCTGAAAGCCGAAAATTAGGTTGATTTATGGGGAAAAAAACCCTTTGGGGGAAAAAACCATCGCAACAATATTGCTCTTCATGAGCAACCAACACAAATTGCACGCTTATTGTTATAAGCCCAACTATTGTTCCGTAGAACAAGAAAAGTGATATTGCGATAAGGCAACCAAACGCTAAAGTAAGTGTTCCCCCTTCACTAAACAAACCCAGAATTCGAAAGTAGGCCTTACAGCCAAACTAAGCCTTGAATAAAAAAAAATGTTGAAGTAAAACTGGTTTTATTTTACCCCATTAATCCAAAAAGCCAAAAATCCAAAATAAGCCTAAAAAAGGCTTAAAATTCTAAACCCTAAAAACGGATTCCCAAGACCTTTCCACATGCCCCTACCAAATTTCAGCAAGATCTGAACACGTTAGGGTTAACTAGTAGCATAGGCCTAACTAAACAATGTAACTTAAGGCCCAGGCTTAGCCATTGCTCGGCTTACCCATGTTTCACCTTAAGCTCCCAAAAAACCTAAAGCGGGCCTAACTGACTATCAAACAAGAGAACCCTAACTTGGGCCTAACCAAATTCGCCGCAAACTCTAAAGGGAACCCCACCAGCCTTGCTCCCGTGAAGAAAAAACCCAGCTATTATCCTGGGTTTCGGCACCATGACGAAAAATAACAAAGTGGGAGAGCTAATCCAAAATTAGACTGAACAAATTCTTCTAAGGGAAGCTGGGGAACTTTGGTGTTAAGTTAGGGTTAAGAGGCTTAATAAACAGGCTTAGTTTAGGTTGGGGGAAAGAGCCTAACGAAAGTTGGGCCTACTAAAGGCCTAACAGCGAGAAATACCCCTAACTAGGAGACCTAACAGGGGTTGAGGGAGGACCAGCCAGTTGGCTGGCCCGAAGGCTTTCTGATTTTCCATGCTGGCCCCCTTGCTTAAATACGTTTTGGTAACCCCTTACAACCGCGAAATATCCAGGGTATTATGGGTAATGGAAAGTTCTAGAATGTTTTAGAGGCAGGAACCGGAAACTAAATTACAAGACATAGATAATGTCCACCTATGTAAAAATAGACACACAAGACTAAGATTGGCGATTGGCCCCAGCAAACATGCAAGTAAACAAGATTTGCGACAGTTATCCTAAAACTGCCACTGAAGAGATCCAAATTAGGTGCCCGTGGTTCTCCATGTATTATGCTTGGTTACGACTAAAAAACAAGATCGTACAGACTTTACAATCTAGACAACAATAAAGTTGTAGTCAGTAGGAACGTGCGTTTCCAAGAGAATATAATGGGAGCTTTAAGACGACCTAACGGATCCGTGAGTCTTAACCAAGAATTAGATTCAATAATAATTGTTGACTTTCATACAATCCAAAGAAGTTGAAATCTAGGGTCGAACCCACTCCAAGAAATTTAGCCAGAAGAACTTCCAGCATCACAACAAACAGGTCTACAACAGCTCAAAATGGAGCGAGTCCAATTCAGTTGAGTCCGAATGTAAGCCTGACGCAAAAAGCAACAATTAATCGTCAAGTACAAAACGACTTAATCCCTACAACGATTGAGTCGAAGAGAAGGGATAGCAGTCCCGGACATCAACAACCCCAACACTTCGTCAGGGTGGACGAACTCCCAACACGTCGCCGCCTATACCAAAGATTATGAGGAAATTGTTGATGAAAATGATGACGATTACATACTAGCGTTATATGCTACTCCAGAAGAGCCAAGGACAGTACAAGAAGCCTTGAGTAACCCTGATAAAGACAAGTGGAAGATCACCATGAATGACGAATATGGTTTCCTGATTGCTTATGAAACTTCGGAGCTCTTAGATTTACCGCCAGGTTCGAAAACCATTGGGTAAAAGTGGGTACTTAAAATCATGAAAACTGCAACTGGAGAAACTGAACAATATAAAGCTCGTTTAGTACCAAAAGGGTACTCGCAAATTTATGGTGAAATTTTTTTTGAAATTTACTCGCCGGTTGCCGGGCTACAAACAATATGGTTGCTAATGACAGTAGCAGTATAGTGAAAATATTACATTGATCAATATGACGTAAAAACCACATATTTGAACGGCTATTTGTCTGAGCTAGAAAATGTTTATATGCTACAATGAGAGGGGTATGAAGCACCAGAGCAAGAACATAAAGTTTGCCACATCTTAAGAAGTCTGTATGGCTTAAAACAATCCGGTTTGAAATGGTATAGCAGGTTTGTTGAAGAAATGAAGAAAAACGGACTAAAAGGATGCCAATCTGATGCCTGCGTTTTCTACATGAGTAGTGGAAAAGAAATATTAATTTGATTAGTTTATGTCGATGACGTCGCTGCCATTACCTCCAGCTGAAGGATGAGACTCCTGGCTAAAAATACCTTAACTGAAAGTTTTGAGATAAGACCTTTAGGACCGATAAATGTTATGCTTGGAATAAAATTTTTAACAGCTAAAGACGGATCCATGAGACTTAACCAAACTGAATACGTGAAGAAAGTTCTAAAGCGTTTTGGTATGGAAGACTCCACACCGGTTTCCACACCAGTCGTAGCACGAGGGTAATCAACACTACAGGCCACCGATTGTGCAGATAAAATTCCATTACGGGAAGTAGTCGGTTCCTTATCATATAAAGGGAACGGAACTCACCCAGATATCTTCTACGTTGTAAACAGTTTATCTCAGCATGCCTCCTCACGTACGTCAGAAGATGTAACGAAAGTCAACAAACAAAAAATGAACGAGAAAACTAGATTGGTGTTTACATTTCATAAGTGCTAAAAAAAAATGGATGTCATCAGTTTGGACCTAACTGATATATACGCCCCTAAATATTTTTTTACGGATTTCCGCCAAGCTTTTCGGCCGTGTGAAGTCATGATAACAAACGTCAAGCTCTTATGCCAAGCTAATCCCACCGAATAAGACTTCAAACGTTGAAATAATTAAAAATTGTGCGGTAAGCAATTTTCATATAATTCATTAACCTTCAAACTATTATTCGGTAGGATTATCTTGGAGAAAGAGCTTGGCATTTGATATCTTGACTAAGCTTGCTGGGAAACCTTAACAAATTTTGTTTTGGGGTTGATCATGGTTTCAGCTCGGGTCCAAATCCCTGATTGGTTTCAGCGAATTTTAATGAATATTGGATTGCTTGATGGGCTAGTCCAACAAAGTTTACTTTCCAAGTGTAATCTAGAAGTATTCATAGATGGCGGAGACAATAAGCGTGAAATTTTCAGCTTAAAATAGAAGGTTGAGGTCAAACCTTACAAAGGCTAGTAACTATCTCACTAGCAAACATCGCAGCTACATTAAAATTACTGATAAAATTGTTGTTTATCTTTATTTTTATTTTAAGATTTCGTATCATGTCTCCAACCCGAGCTGTGCATGCCAATCAAGAGGTATGATGAGCCAAACAACTGCTTAACCATGAGCCATCCAAAGATAAGTGGCTGTTTTGCATGTCAGTGTGATGGTAAGTACATTAGTATATAAATAGATAAAGATTTGGAAAAAATAATTAATTGCTTCTCGAGTGTTTGTACCTACTCCTACAAGAGGTAAAACTAGTAAATTTAGTTAGAACAATTTGAGATTACTGAGAAGGTTTAGACAAATTAAAAAAAATATAACTTGACTCGTAAGATAGTAATGCAAAAAAAAAAAAACAATGCTAAAGTGTAAGGCAATACACAAGGCAGCATTAAAACGAAGCCAAGTTTTTAAAATCAGTGACTCACGAAAAAAACCATTTAAGGCTTACGGTTGCAGTTTTGCTTTAATTTTGTGCTAGAACTGGACCTTACATTGTTTTTTTCTTGTTTCATAAATTTTAAGAATTTTGTTTTGTCGTAATGCAGCCTTATATCTTTTTTGCATTAGCATCACTTATTTTTGTTATTGGGCGTCATAATATCAGTGGTTTCATTCGTTGCAAAATGTTGGCTAACAGTTATTAGACGATTGAAATTTTCATTAAAGGATTTAAAGTTTAATGTTTGCTTAAATTTCATTCATTTCAGATTGTACTGCAAAACAACTGGAGTATTGTAAAGCCAAAAAAGCAAAAAACATGTGTCGTAGAATACATGGAGTTGGCATTGTAGATGAATATTTCTGTATCTGTACTGGAACCTATGAACAAAATGGAACTCAACGCTGTAAACGAAAAGATGGTTAGTAAAACTAAGAGATTCTATTAGTAATGAAAAGTGTCGTAATTCAGTAAGTATACTGAAGGATTTCTGCACCCAACTTGACTGATTTCTGTACTACAAATTGCATCACTTTGAAAAGCGTAAAAAGACCTGAATTACAGCTGATGATAGTCAGCCATTGCTTTGACATTAGAATACTAAAATGCTGGATGACTCTTTATATTAAAATTGCACTTATCTTCTGACTGCAAGGAGAACGTTATCATTACTCACTTTGTTTTTCCATTACTGGAGAATATTTATCTGACTCGTGACATCTGACACTGGCGTGCGTTGGCTTTGGAGTAAACGTTTGGGCACCTTCAGAGGTTTTTAATTCAAGTGACGTGTCGTGCGAAGCAGCACAAATGAACTTTAATCAATTTTAGGTGTCTGTGTGTCAGTCTCCACGATAACTTATGAACCAATCTGATGATTGATTTCAAACTTTCCACATGTATTTGTCATATTTTTTAAATTTAATTTTGCAAACCAGTAAAATTAGGCAAGAGGTTTCGCTGTTTGTAACTCTCAAACATCAAAATAAATAAGACGTAAACCAGACATGCGCTAGTATGTCGCGCAAAGTTACGCAACAAACATCACATTACCATGAATTCGTTTACCATTTTAT
>JAHWFP010265779.1:2712-14440 GCA_023313725.1 Lithobius niger | reverse complement strand
CTTTTCGTATATCCATTGAGACCGTCTGCAGATGATTCCTGCAGCCAAGATTAGTGTTGTAGCCAACATAAGTAAGTAGCTCTCCAAACCGATAGTTACCGTTAGTTGTAAGGAAACGTGTCTCGGTTTTAACGAAAAGACATGTTGGTTTAAAAATGTTCTGTAAAATGTTCCTTACACCCATCTCCTGTCGAAATTCATACAATAAGTATGTTGAACACACTTAACACTGAACACGTATAAATGCCCACATCCGCAACATAGTCAGCACCTAAAAGACCGAAGAAGCCAAGAAACCAGGTGCCAAGGCTTTTCTAGAAAATCTTTTGTGCAAACTAGACTTGCAGAAACGGTAATAATAGCGTCAAAACCTTGCAACATTCACATAATGGGGGTCCCAGAAGCTGAGGTGTTTTTAGAAATTTCGATTCTGAAAGTGCCATTTTTGAGGACACCCCCCCCCCCCCTCTTGACGGCACCTGAAACCTTTATGACCCCCCCCCCCATCGAGAAGGTCTTAAATAATGACACCCTAATTCCCCCCCCCCTTCCTCCCCAGCGATAAATGATGACTGGGACCTTACACGACTAGTTACACAGAAAATTGACTTTTACACAGTTGACTTTTTAAAGCATTTTCAAGCCGTTCACATTGTTCCCATTTTCAAACACATAATTAGTTCTCGCCAATCACAGATTGAATTTGGCTACAGAATATGCTCAAGGAAGATACAGAAGAAAAAAAGTCGTAATTATAAACAGAAACAATTTTTTTTTTTGTAGTTTGGCTTAGCAATTAATCAGTAGCGCTGCGCAGCTACCATCTCAGCGGGCCTTGGGTAGAAACATCTAATTCAAGTGTCGGATACAAGGGCGAGCTTCAGTCAAGGAAGAAAACAGCTCCGCACTTAACTGGCACGGTGTTTCAGGCTTAAGAGTCGCTCGCGCGATCAAAGTTTCGATTTCGGGTTTCGGTTTTCGAGACGAATTAAGTTTATTTCAGGTATTTGGCAACAGGTGTCGCATCCGTACAGTATGGGGTTTTTGATCACACGCTAGAGTAAACTGAATCTGATAGAGTTGAAAACTCATCATTTTCATAGACTCATGTTAGTATCTATTGAGTGAGTATATGGCTTATGTGTGAGATATAATATGAATTACTTTTTTTTTATGTGTTTCATTCTGTATTCCTTTTCTTCATGCAAACATTGTTGTCACCCATCCTGGCACCTTAATTACCTTTGTATTGTTCTGTGTTGCACAGTTCACTGCGATTTTTTAAAAGAATTAAAAAAGAAAAAAATATATACATGTGTACTTCGTTTGTCATTGTGAGTTTTGGTCAGAAGGCCCTTCAACACTGTTTCTTAAAAGTAAGGTGTCACGAACATATGCTCGTAGCACTAGTACGATTCTTTTTCCGGATGAATTTTTCTATGATATTACTTTAAAAAGTTTTTTGTAACGGTTTTTTCTCTGCATCTCCTATCTTACGTGGGTTGGCTCACCAAAAAAGAAAATCAAAATTTTCCCATAATACTGGATTCATTAGAACATCATGTATTGCTATTGTCAGCAAACTTCTACGTGCCTTCCTGGCCAATCGGGACAGTAAACTTGACAGTAAAATTCTTTCTATCTAGTCTTTAACTGATTCTGTAGTCCCAGACGTGCTCGTTATTCCAGTTTGAAATCACAAAACTGTCCTTTACTAAATTAACTAAACCAAAAACGGCATCCCGTTTAGAAAAAAAGTAGTAGAGCACCTACTGCCCCGTATTCACAGCTTTAAAGGTATACGAAGAAAAACAGATTAGAGTTCACTCGAATGCAACGAACTATTATTTGAACTCCAATTCCAGGGAAGAAGGACTGTTTTTCACCAATGGTGATGTCAGAAAGTGAACGCAGTTTGTGTTTGAAATGTTTAATGTTTGTGTGTGTCTTCGTGTGGGTATGTATGTTTGTTTGCCCTTAGTTTGTATATTAAATAGTTTTTTTTTTAAATAAATTTTGTCCGTGTTTGTACTTTTGTATTGTGTGAGTGGCTGTATGTGTATTTTGTGTACCCTTATAAATTGTGAAATAAGTAGACTCCTAGTTAGGGCAATTTTTTTTGCCTATTTTTTTTGTGTTTCATGGTTTATGCCTTAGTTCTAGTTCGTGTCAGTAATTAGGTCAGAAAACGTATGTACTTTTAATCTATCAGTTTTGTAGAAGTTTTGCTGTTTATGGCTTCTGTTTTGTACATGTTTTTAGGTTTAGGTTTTCTTTCTGTTTCACGTGCAATATGTTGTATTTTGTGAGTATTTTTGTGTTAAATATCCAACTGTTTTGTATGATTAGTGATCCTTGTTCCCTGTAATTGGAGTTCAAATTATAGTTCCTTGCGTTCGAGTGAACTCTAATCCGTTTTTATTCGTATACCTCCACAGGGGATCCGCCCAGGATCTCGAAAGACACGATCTGGAAAGACGGAATCTCGAACCCACATTTTCGAAAATCATAATCTCGAAAAACAAATCTCGAATGCAAGAATCTCGAAAAATATAAAATGTCACTGTTTAAAATTTCACTAACTAAAATTAAAAACTCCTAAGTACGTTAAAAAAAACTAGTTGTTACCTTTGTGGCTCTGAACAAACTCTGCCATCGTAATATTAATCTACCACCCAACGCAGCTGTGTGAAAGGAACCAAGTATAGATGTGGATGCCCCTCCCTGTGGACTTACTACAGAGTTAGTCAACTAGGAAAGGGGGAGTGCCGTATCTAAGTCCTGAACATAATCTCGAAGAAGAAAAAAACTGCCTAAACACTGTGCTATATTGTTATTTTTTGAAAACTATCATCCTGACTGTGTTGAATTCAATTAAATTTTGAATTATTAAATTAGACTTTTTTTCTAGTTGAAAGAAGTTGAAATTATCAAGGTTCAATATTTTCTAGGTTCGAGATTCTGGATGTTCGAGATTTAGGATCTTCAAGATTGTGGCTTTCGAGGTAGGGGGTTCGAGGTTTTGGCTTTCGAGATCGAGAATTTGCTTTTCGAGATGTGTCCCTTCAAGCTGTGAGTATAGGGATACGAGCTCTAATACTTTTTTCAAATTTTTTTTTTAGTTAATTTGTTGGCTGTTTTCGCTTCGTTTTGCTGTTCTCCCAATTTTGCTTGTGGTAAAACGGAACATTAGATGTGCGTATTTATGTTCAGGTTACGCCCAATTTTGTCCCATGTTTATTTTTTGATGGCAACACACTAGCGTGTGTCTAGATTTGGCATGTGTCATCTCAATGGGTAGTTGAACGCATGGTGTTGCAAATCTTGTCTGTTGCCAATGTTAGCTGGGGCACATGGCTAATTAAGTATATTTGTCTGTTTAATCTGTCATAGGTGAAATTATCTATGTATTGTAATTTCATTTCCGGTTCCTGCCTCTAGAACCTTCTAGAAGTTTCAATTACCCAGAATACCCTTGTTATTTCGCGGTTGTCAGGGGTAACCAAATCGTATTTAAGCAACGGAGCAGCATGCAAAATCAGTTAGCCTTCGGGCCAGTTAGTTTCGGACAAAATCAGTTAGCATTCGGGCCAGTTAGTCTTCGGACAAAATCAGTTATCCTTCGTGCCAGCTATCCGGCTGGTCCTCCTTTACCCCTACTAGGTCTGCTAGTGAGGGGAATTTTTGCTGCCTAAGGCTTTAGTAGGCCTGTTTTCACAAACCCTTAGTTAGGGTAGTGTCCGTGGTTAGGCCCAAAGTGGGCTGAGTACCTATCTTTCGGTTTTGGTTTTTAAAGACTTCGCTCCCTATGGTTTGAAACTTGAAGATTTAAGCAAAAACCAAGACCATTTCATTTTGGCTCTCCACAACGAGTAAACGGTTAAGGATTTTTATTGGGACCCTTAACCCAGAGCCGCACGCTCCCCTAAGACTATTTGGAATTTTAATCTTGATGAACCAACATGGCCTTAAACCGTTGCACACCCACAAACAGCACCAAACAAAGAGTTCAAAGGGTTTAACACCATCAAAACGAACAATGGTTGGCAATGGTAACTCAACAAGATACAACGACAATGTTACTTTCCTCGCGTCCAAGCATCGTTGCATCTTGTTCGAGTGAGCTGTCGAGCGTACGACTTATGGTCCGTTATAGGGTCGTTTAATGAAGTAACAGTGAGCTGTAATCCGATCTTGTGCTCCTCGCCTATTTGTTGCACCATTGTTACATGTTGCAGCCTTGCAACATTTTGACAATGTTAGCCACTTCGCCTTTTCGTGCGAAAGATTCTCGTGGGCATACGAACTCTAATAAGCATGGCCTGCCACCTTGCGTACATCCAGCATCTACGGCATGACGGAGCTGGATCAGCACCTTTCTTCCCATAAAGAAAAAACAGACTATCATACAGAGCGCTATACTGTGAAGTGAACGAAAATTTGCCGAAACAAAACCTCTGTTTGACATTTCTCGGTAACGTACTCGACTTAATCTGGACACCTTATGTATTGCACTAAACCAACCACCAGTACATAATCATATACGGCCAAGGGTGCCTTCTAAATTTAACCCAGTTGATTCAAGCAAAAGTAACTCGGGGTTGTTTCCATAGGTCAGAAATTGGTGGCATTTTTAACCCAAAATCGTCACCAGAACGACTCGTCATCGTAACAAATCTCATTCACTTGACAGCAATAAACTACAAGACAGTATTATTTGGAAAACAATCCTAGCAAAACTGTTTCTCACGCGGGAAACAATGAGAAAATGAATGCCTTTGCAACATTTACGGGTGTCTGAAGTAATGTTTCAAAACTGAGCCATACAGGAAAGACAGCCAGGAGGAATGTACCTTTAATGCAAAAAAGTGCCACGCCCCCCCCCCCCCCCATCTTGCTTCCACATCGTTTGTGATTGGTAGATAGGCGATTTTATTTCAGTGTTAGCCCCCTGTTCCCTAGTTACCCTCTCGAACCAATATCAACGATCATGGTTAGTTGGGTCGCATGAATTATTGTGGGCTGTAGATTATCGGTCACTACTTGGCTAATATTTTCATCACTGATATTTATGACTGTTTTTTTCTGGTTTTTATTATTTGTTTTTATTGATGATTGTAAGTGCTACGTTGCTGCAAAAATTTCAGCCAGACTAGGGTGACAGGTTTTGTTGGTGTATAGGGCTAAAACGGTTGTTTCCGTCGGCTGTGACAAAGTATTGTCTTACAAAGTATTGGTTTTGGTTGTAAACATGGTTATGTCCCGTTTTGCCAAATCCAGTTTTGCCAAATACAGTTCACGAAATTTTAGGCACACGAAACATTTAGAACATTTAAACAAGAACATTTAAAGCATGATAATGGTCAGACATTTATAGACAAACACCCGTTTTGCAGAATCCAATTTTGAAGAATAATTTGTTTCAAATTACGTGTCGCGCTCGCTGCAGCTAAACACATAACATAAGAAACTGCAACTAATCACAAATTACTTCCAATTAGGCAGAGCTCTTTAACTAATGCAATGTTAAATTTTTGAAGAATATTTTGATTGTGCGAAAAGGGATTCTGCAAAACGGGAATTCCCGTTTGGGAAAGGGTAACCATCACGTATATTTCTTAAAAGAGAACCTTGGCTTTGACGTAGTGACGACCAAGCATATTAAACAATATTTAAAGTACGCGTTTTTCCGTCTGTATTGCCAGTTTTCAAAAGGCTAATAAATCACTTGGTCTTATTCTACCACTGCTTGTCTCTGTTAAAGGTTTGCCTTTTAAAGCCCCATTACATAGAAATTTTGTGTAAGCCTGCGTAAAATTTTGTCAAATTAGATTTGGCGAAACGGGATTGGCCCTTGAGGGTTAAGCTGTTAATATGCTTTTTTTTTTCTGGCGAAACGGGAGTTTACGGTAAGGGTAGTTCTGTATAGCTGTATGACACATTCATTAGGACAAACTGCAAGCTAATGAGATAAACGTCTGATATCTTTCCACCATCTCTACGTATTAGCACTCACGTGTTTCAAAACAAGCTCACCTTTAGGCAATCGACAGCTGCCTTCCTTGTGTTGCGCAAGCGTATAAACAAACATCCGTACGTTTCTTTTCCTCGTAGTTGTAAATCAGTTCGCTAATAAAGGCTGTTTCTTTTCCCTACAATTTAGCTGCAATATGGAGTGCTGCATATTTCGGTGGATTTTTTTCCCTCCTTTCCTGCATAGTCTGCCAGCTAATCTCAAAAAGGGCTTTAGTTTACGAGATGGAGATCGAAAGCTAGAATGTGGTTCACTTAGTTTGAGTCTGGGTTAACTTTTTCATGCACTTTATACACTATTCCCGAACTTTTTTTGTTTTTCGAACACAAAACGAACACACTCGAAATTGTTATGGCTTCCACCTTACTTCAAGATTTCCTATCGTTCTGCCTCAAAAGAAATCACCAAATTCGCACTGAGCAGCATAAGATCAATGCTCAAAAACCATGTCAATTTCTTCTCTAATATACCTTATGTGTCCTTATTACTTCTCATTCATCTCTTACTATTGCATTTCTTTCTCAAATTGACAATTTCCACCCTCACCATTACTGCATCCTCCACATGGCAGCCATCTTGGAGCCAATAATAATAATAATAATAATAATAATAATAATTTTATTGCTCACTTGACTCGAAGTTGTTGTCAACTTGTATGAGTCAGCAATACAAAATAAATATAAAATACACTTATTTACAACAATATACAGAGAAAAAAAAGTAAAAAGAAAAAATTTGCCAACTAATTACAAACATGTATCATTACACAAAGTTACAAGTTACAAGTTACAAGTTACAAGTTAATAATAATAATAATAATAATAATAATAATTTATTTCAAAATAGTTACAATCGTAACCCTCGAAACTGCATTGCTACAGTTTGTGTGAGTTTTAAAAAACAATAATCTAGAAAACAATTTTAAATTACACTTCCAAACATACTCCCCACATGAGTTGGTTACAACAATAATACACTTATACATTATGAATAACACTTATACACTTATTTTTGATATTTCAAGTAACATTATGTACATTATTTGTTTATAATTTATCATCAAGGAAGAAGACGTCTTTTATACTTTTCTTGAACTGCCCTTTATTTGAACAATTTAGTAGTTCTTTTGGAATTTCATTAAAAATATTTGGTATAAAATATTGTCGGCTTCTCTTCCCGTAATTATTTTTCCAAGCTGGCAGTTTATAAATATTTTTTACAGTTCTTATTTCACCCAATTTGCATGTTTTGGACTTAAATTTATTATCAAAATAATACTTTGTTAGTATAACTAAATTTTTTATTTGCTTTATATTCATAATTTTATTTTGTTTGAAGATTTGTTTTGTTTTTATTTTATTTTTTTCTCCAAATAAGATTTTAATCAGTTTGTTTTGAATTTTTTGAAGTCTCTCAAGTAAATATTCAGAAGCATGTCCATAGATCTCTATACCATATCTTATTATGCTTAAGACCCATGCATCAAGTATAATTGTCTTTTGTTTATTATTTAGTAAATGTCTTAATCTATATATCTTAGGGCATATTTTTCTTAGTTTAGTTATTGTTCCTTTTATCTGAGTTTTAAATGACCAATTTTTATCAATTTCTATTCCTAAATATTTCATAGTTTGTTTTTTATCTAATTTTATGCATTTATCACTACATGTATGTATGTAATTTTTATATTTTAAGTTTTCACAGTCTCCAAAGTGTTTTATTATCCATTTTTTATTTTTTATTTTCATTTTTGGGACTGTAATATCCATTTGTACTGTCTTTTCATTACTTATAAACAATTCATTTTCAATAAAATAATCATTTATTATGTTAAAATCATGTTGTAAATTGTATATCATATCATTATAATCTTTATTAATAGAAATCAATTATAATAATAATAATAATAATAATAATAATAATTTACTCAGTATAAATATACACACATTTCATGCACGAAGCTCAAAGAGCTTGTATGTGCACTGAACACATCCAAAACCTAATGTCATAACAATTTCATGACATGTTTATTTTTTACATTATATTTTTCAGATTTTAACACACACACACACAAACACACACACACAAATAAACAAATACTAAGTCAATAAGATAACGAAGATGCAATTTAAGTTTGATCAATTAGACCAATGATAGTTCAGCATAAGCCAATTCTTAATTTTTTTTTTTTTGATATTGGATCTGGTTATAGGGTCTGTCTGATATCCAATGGTATTTCATTTAAAATAGTTGGAATATTATATTCCAGTCTTCTTTTGCCATAGGAGTTTCTCCAAGATGGTATTTTGAGCCATGCTGCATGATTTCGTACATGTCTTGACATTTTAGTCTGATATGTTAAATCAAAAAATTATCCGTTATTACTGTCAATTTAAAAAGTAATGAGAAGTTCATTAGGCTGTATTTCTTCAGAATATCAGTAGATCTAAATAATGCTTTCGTTGCTATATTTAGTACTTTTTGTAGATTTTCGATGTAGTTATCCGTAGTTGATCCAAAAATTGTACATGCATATCTGACATATGACAGAATCCAAGATTCATAAAGTATTTTTTTTACTTCGATCCCAAAACAATTGTTAACCTTATACAGTAGGGGTATCATTTTTCTAATTTTTTTTTTTAATATTTTCAATATGTGTATAAAATTTCCAACTTTCATCAATTTGAAGTCCCAAGTATCGAAGGGAGGATACCTGTTTAATTCTAGGGCAACTGTTACACTTAAAATTTTCTAGGCAATCCTCTTTATGCGAAAAAATACCACACTTTAATTTTTCATTGTGAGATGTAGATACATGCAAAAAGTTGGTTTTCTCATTGTTGATGTAAAGTTCGTTATCATAAAGATATTGATTAATATTGTTAAATTCGCTTTGTAAGTTTTTTACCATTAAATTTTGTTTTTTATGGATAGAAACAATGAGAATATCATCAGCATATAGGGTGATATGACATTTATGGATTCTTTCAGTAATATCATTTATGTAAATTAAAAATAACATAGGGCTAAGAATTGAGCCGTGTGGTACCCCATATTGAACCTTAGCCCATTCACTTTGTGAATTCGCAATTTTTACACAACTTTGTCTGTTGTTCAGATAACTTGCTAGAATGTTTAATATTTTTCCACGAATACCAATATTGTAAAGTTTATTATGCAGTATTTTATTGTCAATTGTATCAAAGGCCTTTTTCAGATCAATAGAGATTAGGCCGACATGATTACTATTATCTAAAGCATTAAGTATTTTATTATTAATGACATTTAGTCCATTTATAGTCCCAAGTCCCTGTCTGAATCCATATTGAGCTTTATTCAGAAGTTTAAATTTATTTAAGAAATTAGAAATGCAATTAGCAAAATATTTTTCAATGATTTTGTTAAGAACTGGGAGTAAAGCAACAGGCCTGTAATTATTACTGTAAAAGTTTTTTTCACTTTTTTTTATATATAGGTCTTATAACTTGCTGTTTTAGGCTATCAGGCCAAATTTCAGAATCAATAATTGCATCAATAAGTATCTTCAAGAATTCTGCTGAATTTTCCTTATTATTGACAAAATGTTCCAATAAAAAACCATCATATCCAAAAGATTTTTTTAAGTTTAAATTTAACATAATTGTGATAATATTTTGTGTGGTTGGTTTTACAACTTGAAAAGAATTAATACATGTGCTTGTATTTCTTGTGTTTGAAGTTTTATTTTTTGTTTAATAATAATAATAATAATAATAATAATAATAATAATAATAATGTTTATTTTTCAATTACAATAGCAATGCAATTCTCGAAGTTACAAAAATAACTTGTATGAGTTTACAATGAAATAGTTATTGGTAATTAGATTATTATACATTACAAGAAGCTCAGCTGTAATGTTGTTTAATAGATTTATAGATTACAATTTTTTGGTATTCTTTTTTTAGGTATTTAATGGTATTCCTGCAATTATTTTATGTGATAGATCTTTTTTAAAATCTTGTAGTCTTGAATAGTGCAACATATTTTCTGATAATTCATTATATAGTTTTGGTATATACCATTCTTTCCTTCTTTTTCCATACTGATTTGCCCATTTTGGTACAGTGAATCTTTCCTTATTTCCCTTACTTCTTTTTAATATTTTATTATAGTTTTTATATTTGTTACAGAAATAATTTTTTGTTAATATGACAAAATTTTTTAGATCCTTTATTTTCATAATTTTATTTTCTTTATATAAAGTTAAGGTATTTTTTTAATATTATCTTTAAACATTATTTTTACCATCTTATTTTGTATTTTTTGTAGTCTATCTACCAAATATTCTGGTGCATGACCATAAATCTCCAGACCATATCTTATGTTACTACTTATCCTTGCATCATAGATGATTTTTTTGTGTTTTTTCTGTAGTACATTTTTAATACTGTGTATTTTTGGTATGATTTGTCTTAATTTTTTTATTAGTCCCAAAATATGTTGTCTAAAATTCCAATGTATATCTACTTCTATTCCTAAATATTTTGTTGAAATTTTTTTTTTCAATTTTAACACAGTCCTTCTCACAACCCATTATATTCATTTCAATCAGATTTTTGCAATTTCCATTATGTTTTTTTATCCAGATTTCTTTTTTTAATTTCATTTTTGGTACAGGGATATCCATTTGTACTGTTTTTTCTTTGCTAATGAACAATTCATTCTCAATAAAATAGTCATTTAATATATTGAAATCATGTTGTAAGTTAAACATCATATCTTCATACTTATTATGTATAGATATTAATACTGTATCATCTGCAAATAGATATATGTTGGTTTTTTTTCTAAATTTACATCAATATCATTGGTATATATTAAATATAATAGTGGCCCCAGTATGGATCCTTGTGGAACTCCATATTTCACATTGTTCGTTATGCTATTTACCCCATCCACTTTTACAATTGTTTTTCTGTTTGTTAAGTAGCTTCTTAATATGTTGTATATTTTTCCTCTAAGTCCCAAATTATCACATTTTTTAAGTAAAATATTTTTGTCAATCGTATCAAATGCTTTTTTTAAATCAATAAGTATTGCACCAATATACTTTCCTTGATTTAAACCTGTTGTTATTAATTCATTAACTTCAATTAAGAGATCTGTTGTACTTTTATTTTTTTTATATCCAAATTGTACTTTACTCCATACTTCACATTTCTCAAGAAAGCTATTGATTTTATTTGCAAAAAATTTTTCCAAAACTTTATTGATTACAGATAATAATGATATTGGTCTGTAATTATTTATTTCTTGCCTATTTCCATTCTTGTATATAGGTCTTATAATTTGTATTTTTAATTTGTCGGACCATATTTCTTTGTTTATCATTGCATTTACAAGTTTACATATTGCTGTTGATGTATTCTGTTTAGTATTTTTGATATGATGTGTGTGTATATTATCTACACCTACTGCCCATGTGTTATTCAGTTGTTTTATAATGTTTATAATTTCTATATTATTAGCATCTTCTATTACCATTGATCTAATGTTACTTTGTTTTTTTTCTTGAATTGCTTTTTTTATATTTTTGGAGAATTGCCCTTTTTTATATTCTTTATTCGCGGTTTCATTTTCTTTCTTTAGAATCGATATTTGTTTTCCAAAGTTTTCATTAAATTCATTCACAATTTCAATAATATTTTT
>JAHWFP010265735.1:9177-31076 GCA_023313725.1 Lithobius niger | reverse complement strand
GACTTTTACGGAAACACAAAAGTGCTTCTAGTCAGGATTCGGAGTAGTTACGCTCGCACTAGAGCAATGACGTCACTTTCGTTAATCATCGGACTTTTACGGAAACACAAAAGTGCTTCTAGTCAGGATTCCGAGTAGTTACGCTCGCACTAGAGCAATGACGTCACTTTCGCGAATCATCGGACTTTTACGGAAACACGAAGATGCATCTCGTCAGGATAAGTTACACGTCCTGTTGAACCAGCGGCATAAAAATGAGGTTTAGGTCTACTTAATATGAAATACCAACGCCGATGAAAACGAAATTGTATAGGTTGGACGACGAAATGCGTTGGGGGCAATTGCTACGCCAAATAAGAGAAAAACATCGTAAAAATTCTAAAGATCATAAAATCGTAAACATTGTAAAGACCTATGGGGCTAGTACCTACACTTAGAAATTTTATGTTAAACATTGACTGTTACTACTTCGCTAATAAAATTGACTTGTAATGAAATCTGATGTTGAATCTAGTAAGAATAGTTTTCTGGAACGAAAACGACAATTCTTGTATCGAATGCTACTCGTTATTATAAAATCTATAATTTCTGAATTTTAACACAACTCCTTTCCAGTAAATATTCCTCGACCTTCGGTTTCACGAGTGATAACTCCACCCCCGTCAAAAGGACGCAATGAGTAATGTTGGCGTGGCCAAAACGCAAACGGGCTAACACCACCTATTCACGGCCTCTTACGGTTCGTCACTTTCGTGTTGATTGTCACCATCTTGAAGGTGTTCATCGCCGTTTTCACCTTCTTCGGGACATAGCGCGTCAATTTGAGCAATGATTCTGTTCTCCTGTCCGGGGTTCTTCAATTTTTGAAGGGGGGACAGATGAATAATAAGATCTAGATTTGGGGTTTGGTTAACATATCTGTAATATTTGGCGCAGTGGCATCCCGGGCTACTGCACTGTGACTGAGGTTGGCGCTAATGTCCTAGCTGTCGACGCGTCATTAAGCCTCAACCCCCTCTCGGCCACTGCACTGTGACTGAGGTTGGCGCTAATGTCCTAGCTGTCGACGCGTCATTAAGCCTCAATCTCCTCTCCCGCCCCCCTTTCGGTTGCAGAAAAGTTAAATCTGAAAAGGAGTTTCGTGCTAAAACACTCAAATACCCGAGTTTATAGACCCAATTGGGGTATTATAGCTGATAATTCGGTCTACTAGTCAGCAGAATTACGGATATCTGGGAAATCCCCAAGAAAATTTCCAAGAGATAATTTCCTAATAGTTAGAGCCGTATGCCACACTCTCTGTTCACCCATCCCCATCAAGGAACATACTGAATCATCACAGAGCACTTGTTTTATTACCAAAACCAACAAGGCAGAACTTACTTTTTTCTTTCCTTGAAGGACTTACTCAGTCCTTCAGAGAAAGAAAGCCTCTTATCTTATCTATGAGTAGCTTACAAAGTTTTATGTCTGTAAAGAGTTAAGTACTGTAATAAGCATCTATTGATGCACTAAGAATGAAAATTTAACGATGTCATCAACAAGCAGTAAATCAACACCTAGTCAGAAAACGTCTGAAGTTGGCAGACGGACTTTACAAACTTAGTCTACAACATGACCTCCTGACGAAAAGGAAATTGTACGTTCTGGTATGCAGCACGCAACGAGGCTTAATCACAAGTCTCAATAAATCGCAGTAGCAGGAATTTATAGGGTTAGGGAGGAGAATTTGCAACTCTAAAAAATCCCTATTCAGTGTTGAAAACGTGTTACATTCATTCCTATTAGTTCCATCCGAGGTTTTAGAGGGTGCCACGCGTTCCATCTGGTAATTTTTACTCATTTTTCAGCCCAAATCTGAAGCAAACTAAATTACAACTTAGCTAAACTAAATAATAACTAAATACAAGCTAATCGTCGGGTTTTTACGGAAACGCGAAGCTCCTTCTCGGCAGGATTCGGGAATGCCCGTATTAGGACAATGACGTTCCTTTCGTGAATCGTCGTTTTTTTTTTACGGAATCAACGAGGATGCGCTGAATTTGGCGTATCAACAACATATAAATGAGGTTAGGCCTAACACGAAATGCCAATGCCGAAGCGAAGGAAATTACAGGTCGGTTAATGAAATGCGGTGGTGGATAGTACCGCTACACCAAATACGAGTTAAACATCATAAATCAAACATAAAAGGTAAACATTAAACATAAAACTAAACACCGTAAATCAAAATTATTTCGTAATCAAAATGAAATAGGAAATCGAAATCGAAACCCTTCAAGAAATCGGAACCCTAAAACTAAATTCCTTCAGAGTATCGTTTTGTGGAAAGAAAACAAAAATTCTCAAACCGAATTCCACTCGTGCTTCTACGAAATGTATAATTTGTGCGTTTTAGTACTCAACCCCTTTCCAACAAGTTTCGTTTAGTCTATACTTTAATTTTAGGCTGAAAACAGAGTAGAAATTCCCATTTAAAACTCATGGCGCCCTCTATAAACACAGACGGAACTAACAGTAGAGGGTCTCAGTCGCTAACCTTCTCCCTAACTCTATAAATTCTTGGCAGTAGTAAGACCGTGTTTGATTTGATGAATGTACAATTCCTTTCGACACGCCCATACCTATGACAAAGTCGCAGTGAGGGAATTTTTGACATAAAGAATAATTGCGCAAAATAAGGATGTTTTGGTAAAAATAAGGAATTTTAAACTAAAGTTTTAATTAAACTAGAAGTAAACAATACACTCATTTTAGTTTAAGTGGTGACAATTTCTCGGTCACCATGCTTTTATTTAAGACACTAATTAGACTTAAAGGAAATGAACCAAATTTTCACTGAAATTTGTATCGAGCCAAACGTTACCGGTTACAAATTCTGAATGATAGAAAAAAGAATTAAACAGACTGAAGGTCTATCACTAATCTTTAGCAGCTGGTGTGTGCTAATGAACTTGAACACGAATAACATCACTAAAAAAAGTAGAGAACCACACACAAATCGTAAAAAGGTGGAAAAAGGTTGAAAACTCGGGAACGTTTCCAAAAAAAAAGAAGAAAATAAAGAAAAAAGTCGAACCTCTACGACCCCTGTAATTCTTTACTAACATTGTGTAAAATGTTGTCTCCAAGAGTTTTAAATTATTCTTTTTTGATTTTAAAAGTTTTTAAAGGGCTTTGTAATACGCAAATGCAACTCATTTGATTTTACCGTTAGCCTACAAATTAAGAATTAGACAGAACAAGCCTGTAACCCGTTTAAGGACGGCACGTGCTCAGCAAATGGTGTGTATTCCCGCTGCTGACCTTTACCCGAAATGCAGAAGCTGCTGCTCGCGGGTTATTTCTCAGTTGGCTTTGAGATCTGTATGTAATCGTCATCATAACAAACAACAGATGTCATTACACGTTCTGATTCTGAGCATTGTTGCCGTTTCAGTGAGATTATGATTCGCACGCGTACGGTGAGGTGACGATTTAAGGTATAACCCCAGGGGGGGGGGGTCTATTGCGAGCGTTTTGCATATTGCTTTTCCATTGGCTGTTGATTTTACTGCCTTCACTGACGTCACAATGCAGCTCAACAGCTTACGCACATTCGCTCAAGTCAAACCAGAACGGACCAGTGACGTCACACGAACTTATTGGCGGGAAAACGACTTGATGAGCTACATTATACATAAACTCTATGCTGGAGCAAGTAATTGGGTTAGCTGCAAGGGGCACTGGACAAACATGGAGGGAAAAAGAAGGGCGTCGTATACTGGATCCAATGCTGTTAGAGGGCGGATTTCTTCGGCCTAAAACGCGTTATTTTACCTCGCAGCGTAAGGGATCGATGAAAACAACGTTTTTTTAGACCTAATAAATGTGTTCTCACAACCGTAGCTATAACTACCATCACCGTTGTTTTTACCTCCATTTTAATCTAGTGCCCCTTGTAGCTATCTCTCCAGACGCTAGTTTCGTAGTCAATATGGAGCTATTGTCGCTACTCTATAATGCAGCTGATATGTACAGTGTTAGCCCCGTTTAGGCTTGCCTGGCCTGAAAGGGTTACGGTGAACAAAGAAAAACATTGTATATTATACTGGCTAGCCTTAAACTTACCACAATGTTGTAAAAACTTATTTAATCTTTAATAAACGTTTTGCGCAAAGAGCATTACGATCCTTAGTCCCAACCTATATCGCAGCTGTAGACAACTGATTCACGACAAGGGAGGGAGGTTCCCCCCCCCCTCTTCCTGTAATTAAGCGGGGGGAGGGGGTGGCCTCATCTGCCGGCAAATGGACAGGTGGACAGATGGGGCCAGTCTGAGTCTGGGGATCAATTGACGAAATTAGCTCCACCGTGAGAAGACCCTGAACGACGTTAGCAGCTAGCACGCAAATATAAACAAATTTGCTTTAACGACTCTCACACATTAGTCCCTGATGGCTACCGGGCTAATAATCCACATCTACATTCCTCAAGTTAGTGTTGCCCCGATGGTAGCAAGACAGGTTCCAACTGAGTAGGGGTTCCTATAGGCTACCTAAACGTTGTTGTTTAGTTTAAGTTAAAGATAACTTACAAGTAAGCAAACCGTTTGTTGCTCAAAGACCGCGAATTTGAGAATGACGAAAGAAAGTTGACAATCACACGCAACTCGCGTAAGAATAAAGCCTAAGGAGTCAGAATAGGCTTAAGAGTTGAAGAGGGCAAAGGCCCACGTAGAAGCAGTGAAAGACCACGAAAGAAGATGAGCCCTAAAGTGACTATTCAGGACTATTGGCCGTGTCAGTATGGCTCAGCGGTAGGACCTCGGCCTTTGATTTCAAGAGTCGCGGGTTCGTTTCCTCGCTCAGGCAGTCTGACATATAAGTCCAAAAGTAGGGAAGCACCGAATACAAAATTTGCCGAATACCGAATATATAACCGAATACTCAACTTACCGAATACCGAATATACAAACGAATAGTTAAACTGCCGAATACCGAATATTCGGCACCAAATTATTTACATAATCGGTCGAATACCGAATTATTCGGTTCTGTGCCAAATAGGCCGAATACCGAATTATTCAGCCGAATACTTAACCGAATACTTGTAATTTAAACATATTTGATCATTTTTTTTTCTTTTAGAAATGTCAGAAGACAATTCCTCACAAACCAAAAATTAAATGCTTAGCTAAACGTTCTTACATTCACACAATTGCATAAATTTATACTAAAACATATTCGGCCGAATACCAACAAATCTTAACACTATTCGGCCAAAAACCGAATATCATTATTCGGCCAAAATCACTTTCGGCTCTACTTGAATTTTTGGACGAATAAGCCGAATAATTACCGAATATTCGGTGCATCCCTATCCAAAAGGCAACGTAAATAGGTTTGCATCCGTATTCTAACTATTCAGGAACACCCGAGCACCTGTACGTTTGGGCTTCCTTAGGTACCTAAATACTGCTCAGTATACATTCGCTAATGTGAATTAAGGCCAAACGACTCCAATATAAGCATAGATTAGAAAGGTAACTAACTACCTTTCGCATCTTAGCTCTTGCAAGCCTACACGGGGCCCTGGCGTTAGTTGTAGCTACTAACGCTTCTAGTGCTTTGCGTGCGAAACATCAAAAGCAATACAAGAAGTATTAGCAGTCGCAACTACCGCCAGGACCCCGCATAGGCTTAAAGAGGTAAGATGCAATATTTATTTAACTTCCAAATCTATGGTGTAAGCTTTATCGCACAGCTACAAGACTTACTACAAGTGGGGCAATCCTGCCCAAGGAAATTTGGGCCACGGCAACAGACCTAACCTGAACGATAATAACACCAACAACATCACAATATTCATCGATAAGCGGGCAAATTTTGGGGGGGAGGTTTTGCTTAACCTAATCTACAATGGTGCCAGCAATATTACACAATGCGTCGAAAAGCGTACTACATTTTTTTTTATTTCCTTTTTTGCCAGTTTTTGTTTAACGACCAGTTGCCCTTTCCGTGATTAAGCATGTGCACTCTTTGCCGTGCAGTGCGTTACCAAAGGTAATGCACGCTTTGCCGTGCAGTTACCATAATTTAAACAATGATTCATTGTTGCAGCCGTTCGGTTACCGAGGTTAATGCACGCAATGCTCGCAAATGTCCATCAAGTAGCAGTTGCCAGTATAGCCCTAAAAGGTATTAGCCGTTTCACAATTTCTATTCGCCACGCACCAAATACGCCTTGCACGATGCATGGTTTTTCTAAATTACGGAGTTGTACAATTTTATTTTACACCATTATTGCAGAAAATGCTGTTGTATAGCCCTTATAAATCTGAGCACAATGCCGCAAACAGTTTGTCTCTAGCTTAAACGGCTCCAGAGTTTCTCTATTTTGAGTATCATTCTCTGTTGCTTGTCGCCGTTTTGGCGAGTAGGGCTAAATTCAAGTCGTTAACTGCTGATTTTCATTTTCAAAATGAGCGAATAACTACCAGCATTGGAGAGGGTTGAATGCACGGCCACATCAATGGAAGATGAATATAATTCGAATTATACGCGAAACTACTTAATTACGGTATGAGCCGCATCACACAACTACAGCACGGCGCCATCCAGAAGAATGCCAACATAGTAACGCTGTACTCCGTAACGTGAAGGGTAAAATGACTAAGACATATAATATAGGGCCTAATCTGACCACCCTCAAAACGTTTTAGGGATTGAAAGAAAATAGTGAAACTCTGGCAATGTATAGGGCCGGGCACGGGGGCGGGCACTGAGGCCCACACTCTGGGTTTCAAACCGCAAAAGACGTGGGTGTAATGCAACGAAACTGAACGAAGCATTTTGCTGCCACCTACGTCCCTTTACGACGTCTTTAGCCCGAGTAAGACATAGGGATGCAGAGGAAATTCCTAATGTTTAACCGGTTGCCATTTTGGATGGGCTCATCGTATTGAAGCTATCATTGCAGCACTTTACTCGCCTAATGAAGACCTTTAAAATAAGGTATTGCTCAACCCCCCATTCCATTGGAAATTTCTGGGTTGGGGCCCCCACAAGGGCGGCAAGCGTAATAGCGGTTGTACAAAAAGGTAGATCCTTTAACCAAACATACATTGCCAGGGTTTCACTATCTTCTTCCAATCCCTTCAAAAGTTGTGAGGCTGTTCTAGGACTTTTGGGACGCCCTGTATATCACCAACTCTACCTTTAACGCGTATTACAACTTTATGCACGTAAACAATCGTACCACTTTGTAGTTGATCAATATATTATATGTTAAAATGCAGGGTACACCAATGAGTACATGTTAACAAATCTTCCTTGGCTTTACCTGGAAAAAGTACCGATCGATTTTACGGTTATACTTCATTTCCACCTAACCTCCCCACTAATCCATAAAACCGCATAATGGACCAATCCCTTCGCTTCACAGTATAGATTCGTCGATTGATCGATTTGCGTATTCAGCCTATTTGCAGACCATAACGTCGGCAATTTTTGTTGTTGCAAAATCGAAACAACAACAAGGGGTCGTGTCATACTCGACGATTATGAGATATACAACATGGCTGAAGTCCTCACGCCAGCACAACTAAAACAATTAATGTCTCCTTTCCTATTCAATATTTTTTTGACCAAAACTTGGCTAGATAGTAGACAAGTATGGAAGTTACATTAATACCAAAAAAGATGCATTACTGTGTAAGAGTAAAAGTAGGGAGCCACACGTAAATTTGAAAACTGTTCACTTGTTGTGGCGGGTGGGATTGGTCTTGGTAATGTGTAACACCGTTTCAGAAAAAAACTACTGTACCTATACCTAAAATCTGAAACATGGTCTAACTATAAGCCAGAGATTTCCTTAGCCTTCATCCTCAAAGATACCACTGTTTCAATTGGTCGAGCCATTCTGGAGTTAAGGGATCCTGAACGATCAGTTTGGTTGTCTTAAATTGTTTTAACCTGATAGTGATATTTTACTGAGCTTAACCTAGTGATATTTTACTGAGCTTAACCTAGTGATATTTTATTGTTTTAACCTTTGCAGTTAGGGAGCCTTTGTAGTTTTTTAGTTTATTTGTAAGTTTGTGAGCGAATGGCTTGGAGGCCTTTTATCGGCTCAATACAATATCAATCAGTCAATTAGGGAACAATGCCAATTAGCAAACGCCAGCTGCAAGGTATAGACTGAACAATAACGAAATGTTAACAATGCTGCTAAGCCAACAATTATTTCACCAGCTACCGTACGTAGGAAGAATATTTAACACCCAGTTTAGACGATCTCAGTACTAAACCACAATGCTTGTAACAATGCATCAAGCTTGATACCTTCATCCCAGGCCTGGAGTACTGAGATCAACAAAGGCCAATCACGTGCACAACAAAGAACGAATCGTGCTGATGTTCTTCTGCGGGGCCTCGACATTGTTAATGTCAGTACTCGGAAAGCGGGTAATGATCTATACTACATACTATGTACCAAATCCTGGCATGAAGTACACCTTTGGGCATGAAAGCGGAAGGAATTCTCCATTGTTGATGCCATAGAGTGGCATTGTTGAATGGGATTGTTTAATGCCCCAGTATAACGAAAACTATCATTTTTTATGCCCAAAGGTGTACATGCAGGAGCGTATAGCGGTACGTAGGATTATATTTCCTCAAATTACGTAAAATCTAAAAAAAATCTTGCTACCCAAAGTATGCCACACGACGCAGGGAATTAGAGGTGTGCGACACCACGTCACGCAGCCGGCCACATATGAACGCCACGTGCGCCGCCGTCGCCGCTGCTACCGATTATTCCGCATTGTTTTTAACAATTGAAGTGCAAAGTATCGTTACAAAATTTGAAATGGAAAATTGTTATCAGCCAACAAATGATTAAAGAAGTGTCAGTTACTTTCTTTTTGTTTGTTGTTTAGATTCTTGTAACCGAGCGCATGGCTTCGGGCCCAGGCTTGTGTTAAATAAATCGTAATTGTAATCCTAGCAATCAAAAATTCTTGAAAATTGATTTGTAGCCTACTTATTACAAATAGTTAGTTTTTTCATCAAATAAGAGAACTCAAGTTTATAGCCGTCCGTTTTGCGGGAACGACGCTGCTGAAAAAAAACGACGACGCATTCCCCGAAGTCGGTTCTTCCACTTCGTAAGTATTTTAAATATCGGAATTGTTTTGCAGCGAAGAGAGCAAATATTGGCGAACAACATTTTTCTCTACAAGATAGCGTCTTAAAGTCATCTTTCTTTTAGAAAAGCAGTTTTTGTTATTTTTGGAGTGTTCTCTTGAGCGGAATAATAAGAACGGTGTTTTTTTTTACAATAATTTTTTTTACAATAATTTTTTTTTACAATAATTTTTTTTTACAATAATTTTTTTTAATGTTTTACAATAATAAAATTGGGAGTTTGGGATCTTGATATAGCAAAGTAAGCGACTTAGCTTATCTGAGAAAGTAAGAAAACAACTGCCATGACTGGCCCTCGAAGCCAGGACTTCCCGCTGACTAGGCCGGGCACTCTAACCACTGTGCTATCGGGGCGGATACTGGCTACAGGCTACAGCCGAGATCAGTAGCTGTTCAGTCTTTCTCAGTGGTGACCTGTCACAAACATGAACAAGTAGAGAAAGCAACAATGCTTCTTGGCCTCCACACTAGAAAAATGTTAGAGCGCCCAGCCTAGCCAGCAGGAAGTCGTCGGTTCGAGTCCCAGTCGGGGCAGTTGCCTGTTCTTTCTTTCTCAGACTAGTGTATTGTGTATCCTCACAAAGACAGTCTTTAATGCAGACTGCTTGCTTCGTTTACCCCTTACTTTGTGATTTCTTTCTTTATTTAGAAAGATAACGATTTCTAAGAGTTCTAAGGATTACCAAAGGTTTCCAGGGATTACTAGGGAATTCCAGTCTTTTTGAACGTAGTGTACAGGATTTCCCAGAGTAAACAACCCCTCCTCGCATTCTAGTTTTTTTTTCCAGTTAGCAGGCCCGGACTGGCTCAATTCTTATGACCGGGCTCATCACATTTTGGCCCCTCCGAATTAACAGATTGGCCCACCAAATTTAAAAAAAAATTGACCCACCGAATTAGCTTTTTTCATAAATTCAGGTACACTCCCCCTGCCGCATTCAGTTGAATCCGTCATTACAAGATTAAGCGCATAAGCATTGCAATGAACAAATAAAAAAATAATAAAAAATAGTGGGTGCTGGTCCACCGGGCAATCGCCCTCCAGCCCCCCTACCCAGTCCGGGCCTGCCAGCTAGCGTATATGAAAAGCATTACTTTCCGCCCCACACAATTTACTCGGCCATCTAGCGTATGGGTGAGACATTTCGTGCCTAACGTCATGAGCGTGGGCGTCCGAAATTGGTGTAGCTGCTTTTTTCAAATGTCAACGTTCAACGCTGCGTAAGCCAGCTGACGAAAACTAATTAGGGTTCTTAAATGTTTTATAGAAGTGCATCCTGAATGACTAACAGAGCTTCTAAATATGTGTGTTTAAAGAAGATGTGAAGTTTAAAGAGTTCAGGCGATTCCCAAAGTAACGCAACGAGAAACCTACTTTAATGTTGATAATTTGTCTCCTGCACGAGTTGCTTTCCGAAAAAAAAAAAAACACCGAGCGCCCGATACTTTCTCTGCGTAAGTATTTCGTGTTGTTTTTTACAGGGTTCGTACACCAGACACGAAACCATTTTCAAGGCCTTTTCAAGGCCAACTCAAAGCCTTTCAAGATAGTTTTGCACACCAAATTGTTAAAACTTAACCTTAAAAATAAATTTAGTCTTTTTGCTATACTCTAATTGAATAAACATCCATTTATAAGTTATTTAATTTTCCCCATCACGGGACAAGTTGCCTTTCCAATACCGCACTTATACGTGAATATACGAACGAAGGCACATCGTATCTTTAACAGAAGATAAGCATTAGGCTGACGAACTATTTTTTTTTAATTTATTTATGAATTTAAGCATAAATTGGCTGTATTTCATCAAACATAGTAACAACATTCAAGGCCATTTCAAGGCTCTTACAAAAAAAATGCAAATTTTCAAGGCTTTTCAAGCCTTGAATTTTTGGTTTTGAAATTTAAGGCTCTTCAAGGAATTCAAGGCCGTGAACGAACCCTGTTTTTGCTTGCCAAAGTTGAAAACTGCTTCCTACAGAACACTCCCACCAACAACCACCACGGGAACGTTCAAGTATTACGTCATCAAGAAATTGGCCATTTTCAGCCCCGGGGGGGGGGCTCGTCATGAATCGTCTTCAGCTGCTCAATTATCCCCCCCCTCCAGTATTGTGTCATTGCCAACTTTACCCCGGCCTTCCCACCCAAGAGGGCGCGTTTTCCTTGGGTATTCATTTTTCTGAGGACCTTTTGCGTCGTATCCCCACTAGGGATCGGCCGATATGACTTTTTACCGATACGATACGATACCGATGAAAGGTAAACCGATCCGAACCGATACGATACCGATCCAGATGTCGATACCGATAATAACAAATCACGACTAAAAGTAGATATTTCGTACAAAAAACGCAACTTCGGTTTCTGGTTTTGCATGGCTTCCAACTGTTGAGATTATCCAAAAAGTTCTGTGCAGCAATAACAGCACTTTTACTCGTATTCTTACTTATGGCTTCAGTACATTCATTTTTTTAAATAGATTTTAGTTGGTTGTTGTAAAACTTACAGCGGCAGAACCATCAAGTGCTGCATTTTCATTCCAAACTGAGCAAATGGCTTTGCTTTTCTCACTTGGTTGTTGCTTTTGCTGCGCTTGGTGTTAGTTTTGTAGGGAAGACGGTTACATTTCTTGGCATAACAAATATCTGTATCGTAAGCCTTATAGTGGTCCGATACCGAAATGGCAAAAATACCGATAAATACAGATTATACCGATACAAATATCGGATTATCGCTAATCCCCACCCGTTAAAATGTTGTTTTATTGGCGTAGCGATGCTTACGTCGTCAACTGACCACCGCCCCTTCTTGATGACGTAGTATTTGAACATTCCCCAACCAAGAGTCGTTCTTTAGCCATTAACTACGATGGGTTTTTTCGCCATTGCAACATCCCCACTCCAATACCCCTAAGGAAACAACCTTTGCAAAAAACAACCGCTTTTTCTCTGGAGTTACGTTGTGGTGGAGTGGTGGTCGTGTATGGAACTTGCTCCTAGAAACCAAAACATCAGCAAAACAAGAAATCGGGAATCAGTAGTCGCCTAAAACATGTGTTAAAAGTACAACCACAAATTATAAGGTTAACAATATATTGCAGCTTACGTCTTCCAAGCCTACGCGGGGCCTCGGCGGTAGTTGCGGCAAGTTGCACCTCTGGTTGCGGTTTGCGTGCGCCGCAACACGGAGGCAAAACAATATGAGAGACATTAAGGGGGCACCTACCCTAAACTACAACCTAATTTTTTTTCTTTTAGTGTAAGTACACTAGTCATAATTTTTGTTTAACATTAAAGTATTTTGAAATACTAGTCTAGGACATACTTCAATTTTTTAATTAGTCAATATTTGTGGGAGTACTGCACCGGTACATTTTTGGTAAATTTTGTTACATTTTTGTACTGCTTCTTTGATAACGTCGGCAGAAATTGTTGCACATGAACAAGATTGGGTTCTAAACTATCTATAATATAATCACAATTTACATACATTATAAAATTATATAGCCAAAATTTTGGGAATTTTTAAAAACTACACTGGAAGTGCGAACGCTTCTATTTTTCTTATTTACCCTGTGTAACACTGTTTTGCGACATTCAGTCAAACCTGTGCAAATGTGGCAAAAGCAAAAGTTGAATTTCTTCATACGCGAAATTATCGAGTTTTTATAAATTTATTATCCATTTTTATTTTATTATCCATTTAGCTATCCCTGGTTATGGCACGTCCTATTTTCTTTTTATGATAAAAGCTTTCATTTAATGCCATTTGAAACTCTACGACTGGTATTCCTTCTGACCCGTCCATTTTTCACAGCTTCATTTTATTTTTACTGTAAATACCGCGTTTGATTTTCTTAAGCACAGTGCACGTTTCTTTTTTAGTTATGTAATTTAACTTTACACTAGGTGTGGTGGATATAAAGCTCTCCATGAACCTATTCTTTGTCTTTACGAATAAAGTTACTATTATTATAATTATTATAACACAAATATAGGCTTAATTACATGTGTCGCCATCCGTTACAGTACCAACGTACAACTCCCTCGCTCACTAACGTATGGAGGGGGGGGGGGGCTAGTGTAGATTTTTTTGTTTCCATCATTCCCTACTATCCAACGTCTGTTCTTACATACTGATTACTTTTCCTGAAACATGGTTTTAGATTTTATTTTATTTTTTAATGGCTGGAACACTTTTAACGCTTCAGTATTTTGTAACTCGATCGTGACTTCGTTATCACTGGTATACCAAGGAACTTTGTTGGGGGAGGGGGGGGGATTACGTGAACGGCCAAACAAATTGTAATTCAAAACGGGATACCAGAAATGGGTTACCGTATGTGGTAAAACTAAATAAACTCAAATTACTAGTGTTTTTTTTTTAAGATTTCAAGATGGGGTACAAAAAATGGGTTAGACTACCTTTGTGTGGTAAACTAAATAAAGGCATATTACTAGTTTTATTAGATTTTTCGAGCAGACACTGCAGCAGAACACCATAAAACTTAAAGGTACATTCCTCCTAGCGCCATTTTTCTCGATCCTCCACATCAAGTACGTCCCCAAAGGTCTATTTCCATACCGTTAGTCAATCCCTGGATAAAAATCCCTTTTTAAAATGAGGCGTCTAGGAGATTTTCTGTTGAATATAGGGGAACTTTATTTACGTTCTTCCAGAAGTATATGATCCTTTGCGCGCCTACAATGACCTTGAAGTTACGCACATGTATTAATTTTAATCGTTTGCTAATAATTACTATTGAGATAAAAAAATCTATAAGACTAATGCGGTAAAAATTAAAATTAATTATGCCAATAGATCGCCGAAGAAAAATTATAATATACTAGCCTAAAAAATTATAGACTGTGATTTTAAAATACGAAAATCATTCCGGTTTGTGACGACAATCTTTAAGTTGATGCTTTTTCGTGTACCCAAAGCCATCTGAAACAGTAGCTGCGTTCGTCGCTGCAGAGAACGCAGCTACTGTCTCAGCTGACCTTGGCGGTGATAAATGTGCGGATGGCGATCTGCGCGTGGCTGTTATAAGGCTGGCCGGGTGTCCCTTTAACCTTATGGTATCAGAAGGTAAACTTATTTTCCGTCCAGAAAAATTATTTCTGTTTTGCCGCGTCCCTACCCTACCCCGAACCCCTTCGGTAGGCTATCCTCTACGTCCCTGATCCGATGGACGCTTCCGTGGGATTCGTTTTGTTACGGGTCCCGTATGCGTAGGTCAGAGACGCGATTCGATCTCATGTTTTCGAGGCTTGTATGGTAGGGTGCCGTCCACTCGATTTTTGCACTGCTTGCCGCGCTTCAGTTCTTAGGGAACCGACACTGTTGGAGCAATGACGAAAGCCGAACACAAGCGAAAATACCACAGTAATTTCAAAAACATATCTTCGTAGTCAGGCATAGGTTAAACCAAAGCCACCACTCCTATTTCCCTACGATAAGCGGCACGGCTTGAGGCACTGCGATAATACTACTTTAACTATATCTGTGATCTACGATTTTCGACTAAATAAATACGGATGCACTCCCATTTCTGTTACGCCTGTATTTATTTAACATTAGTCGAGTCCATTCATATATCCATCCTGCTACTCATCGACACTGCCAAGCACGGAAGGAAATTATAAAGCATTTGGGGAAGCGGTCCGGGAAATTCCCCACCAAACTAATTTTGTAAGAAGTTATAATTTTTTTTTTTTTTACATTAACAACGTCTGTTTAAGAGCACACATAGGGCGAAAATGTACCAGGGTAACTTGAATTAACACGTGACAGGGGTGCATTCCTATTTTTTGAAGGGAGTTTAGTCAAATAACTGATGCCCTCTTTCCTTCCAACTTGAGTGTCTGGGGGAGCACTGTGACCTCCCCGAGTGGGGTCCGGGCAGAACCCCGGAAGGTAATACATTTTAGACCGCTTTGGGACGATTTCTGACGCTTTGGTGGGTACTCACTGCACTTAACAATTCAAATAAACACATATTCAGCCAAAATGCGTCCCTCAAAAACACAAAAGGTTTTCCACGCAACTCGGAAACCCTCCAGGACACGTCACGGCATGATTTATCAGGAACAATTTGAAAACTTTAAGAAAACGCAAAAAAAAAAAAAAGTTTAAAAAAGCTCGAAAAAAGAGTTTGCGTTGGAAATACAATAAAAAGCATGAAAAAGCGCATGTGGTAACCCTTCTTTAAAAAGGTACAATATTCGAGCGTGTGCACCTTTACTACTCCGGGTCTAAGGCCCCTGCAATGATGAATGAGAGTCTGAGTAGCGCCAAATAAAAGATAATTAAACTATACACTTATATGTGTCCGCGGCCTATCTTGAGTTCGCCCCAGAACGAACACAGATAATAGATTGTATATTTTTGGTAGCAGGGTGCCTTGTTGATATCCAAGATGGCTACAAAAACAATGGCGGCCGTTGATTAAAGCCGCTCCCTCCAGGAAGACGTAGCCGCTCAGGACTCAAGATGCGCTGCGCACACAATAGGATAGGCCTATTTTCATTAAAGACAGAAAGCCAAAGGCTCAACAAGAGTTAAATAAATACAGATGCAAACCCATTACATTGCTGTAGCTTGATTTTTTTTTACCATCAAATACGCGAAAAACAGGCAAAGGAAACTGGGCCATGATGACACAGTTCGATCAGACAAACCAATCAGAAAGAAACTTGGTTGAAAAAAAAAGCCAAAAAGGACGACATATTTAGCATCATACTTCGTACCAGCCAAACGACGCGTAGATCGCGAAACTGGTTGGCCTCAACTGGTTAGATCGACCGGAAGGAACACACTGTAGCTGTTAAAAAGACAGTCAAACATTCGCGCTTCTGATGAAAGGTAGGTGGAGTAAGCTGAGCGAGCATAGGGAACGATTTCCAGAAAACCCTTTCACGGCATTTCTCGCTTTGCTTGCTCAATCTTTCATTTGGTGTTTCGCCCACTTTCTAAGGGGCCTTACGTCCAGAGGAGTAGGCGTACAAACGTGCAAACAAACGTACAAACAAATCGTACGTTTTGAATGATGCAGATAAAATGCCTGGCGAGCTGAGAAATGTGATGAACGAACTGTGAGCAACAATTGCAATTATAGCTTGTGCCGAAACAATAAGTATGTCGAGTTTGGGAGGGGGGGGGCTCTGGGGATCATGAAATATAAAGCACGGATCGACGTCAAAAGAGTGAACGAAGAGAACGATATGGTTTCTAGTCTAATATATAAACAAACGTTCGTCACGACATTGTATCTCATCATTCATTTAACATCATAATCACCATTCGAGTGACGTGACCCGGTTTCGAACCGGCTTTATCGATGATGTACCGTCCTTATCGATATATTTGTTCCTAGTGAAAGAGTACGCGTGAAAGGCCCCCCTGACTTGTCATACAATTTTCATAAGATCTTTAGTGTTGGGCGGTATCGGTATTTTTACCGCGGTTATCGGTATTTTTTGAATACCGAAACCGTAAACGGTATTCGCATAATACCGAAATACCGCACATTTTTAGTGTCTAGCTGATTTTTTAATAACTTCGCCAATTTTTGGCCGATTTGTACATTCCAATATACCATTCGAAGCGTTTTTTCACCAGCTTTCCAATGGAGCTAAATTCAAATTGATAGCATAAACTGTTCAGAAGTTATAGGGGGGAAACCCAATGACAAATTTGCAAAATATTTACTCGGTCTTTAAAGTTGACTAAATCATTAAGGTAGAGTGAACAGTTAGTCTGTACAAAACATAAACATCTATCCAAATGTTTTTTCTTTTTTTTTCTTTTTGGATTCGGTTAGGATCCGGATCTGATTCAGCCAATCTTGTAAATTATCTGGATTTGGTAAAAGTAGATTCAGTCGATTCCTACATTTTATGCTTCGTTTTAAGAGGTGTTTATTCCGAGCAACGGTTAAACTGTAACCCGATCTCCGAGACCGATTCCAATCAAAGTGGTGCAGTAGCAGCAGAGGTGCACTGATGCTGAAATCAGACATCGGAAAACAGCCTGGTATGCCCTCTATCATTTAGTAGCAGTTTGGCGCGAGGGTATGCTTCACAACTACCCAGGCAGGCTGATACCGATACCGGAATACCGAAAATACCGAATATGTTTTTTTCAGAATACCGATACCGTACCGTACCGAAAATTTCCGATACCGCCCAACACTAAAGATCTTGTTCTGTGTCATAAACTTCAAAAAATATTAGGCATTTCTAGAAAATGCTGTAACAAAATTCACACTTTTATCACAAGTAGCCCTTACGGAAGTCAGGATATCGAAAAACGCCTTGGTTGCTGCGGACCAAACCCCCCCCCCCCCCCCCATCTCCCATCTCGTAATGTTTACAAAGTTTTGAAGACTAACTTGTGTTGTTCCATTTCAAAAAAAAAAGTCTGGGATACAAAAAACCACCTCTTTGAATGGTTTCAAGATCAAGTGTTAAAACCAGCATTTCCTTTCATTGAAAATGTGATGCATTTCCAAACATTAGGAAGTCATTTGGCTATAGAATAGCATCCACCGACCGCCGAGGGAGCTTGAGTCGATGGTAAATTACGCTTACTTAGGACCTTAAAGGCCGAGGGATGGGGAGGTTCAAGATTTTTTTTTTAGGACTTGGAGAGTGTCATAAAAACTTGTTGGTCACAATTTCATCATTTTGTCCAACCACCCCCAACACCACCTCGCCAAGCGGGCTAAAAACGAAAAAAAAAGCGGGTTAAAAATGGTCTTTAAGCTGAGTGAAACTGAAAACAAGATGCCAATTTGTCAATTTGCCTATTTTGGTGTAGAAGCCCTGCGTATATTCAAACGCGGTTCGACCGTTACTCGCTCTTTGATATGCTCTTTGGTTCAACAGTTCGAAAGTTCGAAGCCGGGTCACAATGAAACACAAGTGCACACAGGTGGCGTACTGTATTACGTCATTTCTTGCCTATGATTTCACTGTTTGTAATTTCCAATTCAACACTATAGGCTAGTAAGTATTTGCTGGCCCTATCTAGTATCTAATCAAAAACAAAAATAAATAACCCCCTTTCTTTCAGTTACAAGAAAACGGATTCCTGCACAATTACAACCAAAACCTATTCTGAACCATTTTATTCTGCACACACACTCACGATACTGGAGTAGAGTGTTGGCACGTTATTGAAAAGTACCACATAATTACAATTACCGATGGTAAATCCTGTATTTGTAGCCGAGTCCTCAATAATTGTAGCCGATCTCTACCTGTAGCCGTGTGCTTTCCCAATCACGAATTAGTAGCAGCCGGTTGTAGCCGGGTTAAAATGGCTTGATTTTGGGGGAAAAAAACAACTCCTATTTATTAATGGTTACCACCACGTTCTCGTTCATTAAAGATTAATGGTAAAAGCATTCATTTGATATTATTTACCGTTTTTAATGTCAAGACATATTTTACATGTATTGACAGCGTAAATTTCTTTTCAAAATATTGTAGTAGCCGGCGTCGAGTTGTAACAGGTCAAAATGTCTTGAATTTTTTACCAGTAGCCCGGGATACTAGAGGATTTGCGGTAAGCATATATCATATCAAAAACCAAAACTGGTAAAAGGGGCCGCCAAGTTCCGAACGATTCGGCCCTTCAAAGGAGTGATATCAACACACCAAAACATTTGCCAAGTTAATCGCACCGCTTAATAGTTCGAAGGTTAAATGAAAACTAGAACATTGCTACTTTCGGTAGCAATGTTCAAGTTTTCATTTAACGTCCGAAGTATTATTCGGTGCGATTAAGTTGGCGAATGTTTTGGTGTGTTGATATTACTCCTTTGAAGGGCCTGTATTTTAGTATAGTCCTACATTTCAGCTAACTAGGCTTACATTTGAGTTATTATGCCTACAAATTGCGTGGACGAAGCTATCTTTATCGGCACCGAGCAGGCCAAACTAGAAGGAGGCGTAGTAATTTTTCACTAGGCCACGGAGGGATCACAAAATCCCATGTGTATCCCGGTACACGGACATATAGACACTGGAGATTTAGGCACCGGACACTTAGGCACCCCAATTTAGGCATTGGACAACTAGGCAATCGGACAAATAGGCACCCGGACAAATAGGCACCTGGACAAATAGGCACCAACTTTGAAAAATTTTTTTTCAATGGGATTGATTTGTCCTCTCATTGGTGGGTGGGGGAGAAAAAAGTTGGCTATAAAATGTTCGTAGCGTTCAAAACTGCTAGATTGTTAGCATCTTTATTACACTAGCATCCCTGATGTTATTATGTGTTAGCAGCAGAGAGCGAGGCAGCGCAATTTGGAACATTAATTCACCACACAAAAAATTCTGAAAAAAATTCAAAAATTCCTCCCAACGGTCCACACTGCAGTGTATGTTGATTGTGACATACATTGTGGGTACTACTTAGCCATTGTGGAAAAAAAAAACTTACTCTGTTGTAGGCTTACACAAGATTGGACATGTATTCAATGTTGCATGACATTATAGGCCTATGTAAGCTTGTATTGATCATGTGACAGACAATGTCACATGACACTATGGTATACGGTTGATATCAAAAGACTCCTATAATGTATGGCAGTATGTTAGGGTAAGCTGGGATGGGTGAACAACTGGGAACTAAAATGTCTACCATTGTGGTGCCTCACTGACGACACCACACACACGACTAAGTGTCACAGATTTAAAACAAACGACACAGAATTTGAGAGCAATCCATCCCAATTAAAATATTTTTTTTAAATTAAAAACTTGGTGCTTATTTGTCTATAGTGTCTATATGCCCGGGTGCCTAAATGTTCGAGTGCCTATTTGTCCGAGTGCCTATGTGTCCGAGTGCCTATGTGTCCTACATCCGTGTATCCCCTGGTGCCCTCTAGTTACGATTGACAGAACTAACAAGTCTCTTCCTAGCACGTTAAAGGTACATTCCTCCCGGTTGGCTTTCCTGTATGGCTCAGTTTTGCAATGTTATTCTGACGCGTTTAAATGTTGCAAAGGTACTCATTTTCCTATATTTTCCCCTCGGTTTTGCTACATTCACTCTAACCTACATAAACGTTGTAAAAGCTATATCGCGCAGGAAGCTCGAATACAGTGAGAAGGTATGTCCCTTTAATAACGGGCTAATCCACAATCAAAATTTGAAGAAAACCTTGTGATAAGTTGCACCCTGATGAACCAAAATCGTGTGTTTCGTGGATATCATGTGCGAACTAAATAAATAATATACAGTATACTATAACATGACGGATGGATTCCGGCCGGTAAATATCATTTTGGAAATAAGCCACAGCAAAAACACACAAGAAATTTCGTACCACAGTAATCTATTTACGCACACACACATTTCATTCAACTGAGGGAGACTGGGTATTGGAACACCGCTTCACCCTACACCGATTATGGCCGGTGGAGGAGTGAGTATGTTGATAAAGGCGATACGTTTCGTGATTTGGTGAAGGATTTGGTGTTTTAATCAGTCACACGTCACTCGAATCATTATACAAGCTGATTTTGTATATATTACGTTTCTGTTTTCGAAGTGACGTATTTCAAACACTGATTTCTATAATTACACAACGTAATCTGGATAACCCTAAACGTGTGTTACAATACGTACGCCACACCACCACAATACGCCAGTTTTCCGTCATTGCAAACGTAAGCGACCGTAAACGCACACACACATATATACACACAACAACAACAAATATTAGAAGTGACATCAACAAACCGGGAAATGTGGGCTAGGTCGGGGGAAGGCGTGCGCGCGCGTGTACGCCACGAAACGAACGAACGAACGGGCTAGGGACGGACTGAGCGAAAAGCCCGGACAGCTCACGCCATTGGATCGGCTCGACGTCGACGAGCCAGGCCCTAACCACCTCGCTCTCATATACGTATCTTATATAAACCGCCCGTTGCATAGCAACACCAACGCGTTGCTACATTATGGAAAACGAATAGTGCAACCATAAACATACATGCGTACAATCTGGATAATGCACGCCCTGTACCAGGAGAGGTGTAACGCCGTCCGCTAACACACAAAGCGGCTTCACATCCACAACCACCTGGCTCCCCGAACCAGCACAGGTAGATTGTAGGAACCACCACCATGTTTCCCCATCACACACACACATTACACAACACACAGAGGTTTACGAAAAACCCACGGGTTCCTATCCTCAGCGGGTGGGGGTGGGTGCCTTACCAGATACACTTCTCGGTCCTTCAGCCAAACGGGGTCCTTCACAGTACTACAGTTGAAGCGACTTAAAACACCAACAACAGATAATCCCTTTCCCAGGCGCACGATACTCTGTTCCCTTACTACCGCCAATGCGGAGGATGAGTTTCTATTGGCGCCCGACCGGTGGCGCTACGCCGCAAGACGAGCCCATTGCGCCGCGATGGGGGAGTGCCAAAGTCCTGACCCTGAATTCCCATTGATCCTGCTCCACTCTCTCTCTCCCGTGTTGCTGTACCGAGGACGAAGCTTAACAACGGGGGTTGCTTTGCCATTCGAGTTTTGCTCGCAGCGACTTTTAGGGTTGGGTGGGGGGATTTCATCTAAAAGAGGCCACTTCGCTACGTTATAATTGAACTTGAGCCCAGCCCGATGTTACAGCTAGCGGGCTAGGTTGTTAAAATTGAAAATATTTGTATTTTTAACTTTTA
>JAHWFP010265734.1:0-14696 GCA_023313725.1 Lithobius niger | reverse complement strand
TCCGTCTAGTAATTATTAAAGTATGGTGAAACCACCTGATGCTATGATAGTTGTTTGTTAAAGTGTGGTTAGTTTCTTATTAATAGCCTACTACATTACGGCTTGACTCACGAGTCAATGGTTTAGAAATACAAAAAAAAAAAAAGTTCTAAGTTGTCTGGTTAATAGGGTTAACCTTGGCGGCCTTGTCTTGGTGGAGTGAATGATACACTATTTTCTAGGGCCTATGCTTTTTGGAAATTATTGGCGGCTTCTCGTACACCATTTTTTTTTATGAAAGCTTTGAAAAGTTGAACCACGATGTACCCATAATATTTTACTAGACGAAGTATGCATAAAACGCCACATACACGTCCAGGACGCAAGCAACACATTCTTGAAAAACAGGATGAAATCTCTACTTTTTCCGTCGCTGTTTAACGTCTTCTAATAGATGCGTAATGAAGTAAACAAGCACTATAATGATATAAGAATAAAAAAGCCGAGCAGAGCACAAATATACAAAAAGCACGACGTTTCGAGTCTACTGCCATCTCGTCATCAGGCGTACTAAATCCACAAAAGTTTCGTCAACATATTAAAAATACAGTTCATAGAACTTCAGCATTGGGTAGTAAAATTTTTTTTAAGTTGGAAGTAAAACATGGAAAAACGTTTCGTTCGATTGGTCCTCCTAATGCTTACCTGTTTTTCCCCAGGTTAAGCGTAGGTTCTTTTTAATCGTTTTTCTATGTTTTATTTCCAACTTAAAAATTTTACCACCCAATGCTGAAGCTGTATGAACTGTATTTTTAAAATGTTGAACGACACTTTTGTGGATTTCGTGCACCTGATGACGAGGTGAAAGTAACTCGAAACGTCGTGCTTTTTGTATGTACGCTTGTGCACTGCTTGGCATTTTTTATTTTTATATTCTATATGGGCAGGTATACAAAACCCGAGGTGTTCAGATTTTCTTAATTACAAAAAAAAAAAAAAATATATAAGTTACCTTTTACATCGACAGCATGTCCGACAGTTACCAACTGTGCCAACAAAATCAAAATGTTCTTCATTAAACGTCTGTTTGAATAAAACGGTATAAGAGAAAATAAATAAATCCTGCTGGAACACTGAACAGTTTTCATACAACAGATGTATGAATTGTATGAGATTTAAAAAGCTGGCAATCCAGCTTTATTTATCGTACTTTGTTGTTTATGGTAATGTACAGAGCCATACGCAATTGGCTGACAAGTATATGTTCATTTTACTTCGACCCTTTCCACGACGAGTGGTTTCGTCTTGTTTCCTTTACAGTCTGATGAAGCAAGTCTTTTATTCAGATTGTTAAAAAAAAAATTCATTTATGAATTTTTGTGAAGTGGGGAAATTCCCCCGTGTGCCGCAGTCTGCGGTTTAATACAGCCTACTATTGAGGAGATACAAGGACAACGCCACGATGTTTCCTGGTTATTGTCCCTGTTTGAATGCGCCGTGAACAATTTGTTGTCGTTCTTTTGCAGTTTGAAGTGTGGGATGAATGTCCACGACTGATGAGGCATTTCCTTCTCACGTGCTGCGTTACGTCAACAAATAAAGTAACTACTACTTTGGAACGCACCTCACTTCGTAGTTAGTAGGTTTTGACTAATCCATCCGTTACAAGTGAGACTTTAAGGTACGTAAGAAAAAAAACCCCACATATTCCCTACCTAGGCTGGGGTTGTATTAAGTCTAAGGGCGCGCGCCTCTGCATTCTCATAGCTTGAATTTAATCGCGATGGCAAAGGCATCGTTGCCATGGTACCAACTCTACCTGGATTAGCTAAATCCGATATCGTTTGAGTAAATGCTTGCAGTCTTATAATTTGTGATAATGGGACAAGAATTTCTTTTGACGAAAAAATTTGCCAATCGTTTCTGAACTCGCATTATTGACTATTTTCGTTTCGAGCCAGCAGAGCTAAAACCGCCGCCATGTTGGAATTTCAGATGATTTCGAGCTTCTAGCTGCGAGAATGCAACGCGAGTCGTTGCGCAAACGCGCCCTAATGTAAGTAAGCGTAAAGTTACTGAGACCACAGCCACCCACAGTAAAGGCCAGACCAGATCAGGACAAATAAGGCGCGTTAAATCAACCATTGACATAGAAGGAAGCGCAAGTTTGATAGGTGCTGCCATCTCTACACCAAGCGTCGAAAAATTTCAAACTAACCGACGAGGGTTCCAAATTTTGTCAACCGATGACGCCACTTGGCAAACTTGCCGCGTCGGTATTTGTGTCGCCTTCTAGCGGAGCATTGTGGAAGGCAAAGCTGATCCGGCCTTTACTGTAGGTGGCTGTGCTGAGACGGTGTGGTGTCTCGATTATAGATATACATGTGCAAAAACGCGGTTCCAAACACAACATACAAGCCAATTGCGGTCATCATTAAGGACGCAACAATTGTGCAGCAGCGTATACAGTACGGACAATGACAACGTGTATACTGACGTGCGTATCTAGACACGCGCTAGTGTGCCGCTACAAATCTAAACAACGTTGCCAAAAACAATTGTGTCCACGTCCAATTCACGAAAAATGAACAAAATGTGAAAATAAAACCAAAAACTGATAAAGAGGCCATCAAGTTGCGAATGGTTCGGCCACACGAAGGAGTGATATTAACTAAATAAGGGAAAATTTTATAAAATTAAAATAAAACCAAAAGCTGATAAAGAGGCCACAAAAGTTGAGAATGATTCGGCATCTCAAGGGAGTGATTATGACATTTAAATATTTGGAAAATGGCCACTCCAGCTATTGTTGATGTGGCACAACACAACAATAGACAATACTCAATAAAAAAAAAAGAAGAAAAAAGTGATATTATATCAAAAACCAGAACTGATAAAAAGGACCGCCAAGTTCAGAATGGTTCAGCCTTTCAAAGGAGTGATGTCAACACATCAAAACATTCGCCAAGTTATTCGCACGGAATAATACTTTGGACGTTAAATGAAAACTTGAACATTGCGACCGAAAGTAGCAATGTTCTAGTTTTTACTGAACATTCGAACTATTTGTCGGTGCGATTAACTTGGCGAATGTTTGGTCTGTTGATATCATTCCTTTGAAGGGCCGAACCATTCGGTACTAGCGGTCCTTTTTACCAGTTTTGATTTTTTGTATGATATAATAAAACTGAGAAAGAAGGAAAGAAAAGAATTCTTTTTCTTTCTTTCTCAGTTTAATGCAAGTAAATAAATTACAATATAAGGTCCAATTATCATTATTGATCTCTATTGGCCACCGTCTTGAAATAAGGTGGCCATTTTGAAATTATGCTTATTATCGACCGATTTTCTTCAAATGTAGTACGTAGAAGAAATAGTTGATACCAGTCAAAAAACTGAATGCGCTAGCATCGCTATTAATCTGTAATTGCCGCAATCTTGAAATCAGGTGGCCATTTTGAAATTAGGTTTATTTCGTCCGACTGCCTTCAAATTTAGTATGAAGATGAATAGTTGAAACCAAGTGAAACAGTGAATCTGCCGCCGTCACTAGTAATCCGTAATAACCGCCATCTTCAAGTCAGGTGGCCGTTTTAAATTTATGCTTATCATCCCCTTTCCTTCAAAATTAGAACGGAGAAGAATTAGTTTATATCAACTGAAACTGTGAATGTGACATCATTATTATTAATCTGTAATGACCGCCATCTTGAAATAAAACGACCATTTTGAAATATGGTTATTATCGTTGATTTCCTTCAAATTTAGAAAATAAACTACATTTCTGATACCAATTGAAACAATGAATGCGTCATCGTCACTAGTAATCTCTAATGGCCGCCATCTTGAAATCAGGTGTCCATTTTGAAACTATGCTTATTATCGATCGATTTCTTTCAAATTTAGAACGGAGATGAAGGAGTTGATATCAAGTGAAACACTGGATGTATAATCATCACTAGTAATTTCTAATGGCTGCCATCTTGAAACCAAGTCAGATAGCAGTTATTTCAGATGCAAACCTATTTCCGTTGAATCTATATTAATTTTTCACTAATCGAGCCCATTTGGCTTTCCATACTGTCTATAAAAGCATACGATATAAAAGGAAGCGTCGCTGCTTCCTCGATCGCTTCCAAAACAGCTTCTCAAGGTTCACTGTTGCAATAAGAGGACAGTAACTAATTAAAACCCTTTTTTTGAATAACTAATTAGAAAACACAAACAAACTCGTTTGATGTTTAAGGTTAGGTTTAACTGATCCGAAGTCAAAACAGCAAAGGAACACAAATAAACTTTCTTGTTAGGTTTCAGATACTGCAGTATTGCTATCCTGTTTAGTCCACGTGAAACCTTACCATTTTTACATTTGCAGACGATAGGTTAGCTAAGGACTGGTGCATTCTACTTGGCTGGAAAAAGTAAAAAAAACTAATCGTCTTAGTGTGCTTAGCACAGCTCTACAGGTAATTCAAGGTTCACGCGAGTACTTGAAAGCTTGGAAATAACCTAAAAAGTAATAATGAAATTCCACGCCTGGAAAAGTGGTTGAAAATCTTGAAAATTTATTGACATATGTATCATCAGTAGGGTGATGAAAGGAAGTATGCGACGTGACTGAAGAACACTGAAAACGATTTAGCCAAGAAAGTAGTTAAGTGTGTAACCTTCCATTATTCTTCATTTGTTTGGCCATGAAAAGTTTTGAAGTTTCGGCTCTGGCTTCTATTGTACACTCTGAAGACGATGTGTACTGACAGTACACATGAATGTGTACCTTCTTAGTCTCCACACGTACTGTGTACTAGCTGTACACAGTCTGTGCACCGACAGTACACATTCTCGTCGCAGCTTGTGTGCTACCTATACATAAATTGTGTTCTCTCAGTACACAGGTCGGGTGGCGCTGAAGGGGTACACATCGTCTTCACAGTGTATTTATTTGTATAATGGCTTGGTACAGCAGTAAGGGCTGAACAGTACAGCAACACTGCAGTATCTGAAATCTTACAGGAAAGTTTATTTGTGTTCCTTTGCTATTTTTATTTCGGATCAGTTAAACCTTACCTTACGCATCAAAGGAGTTCGTTTTTGTTTTCTAATTCGTAATACTTTGGCGTACCATGCAGTTTAGATTTACTTATTTGAATATGTTTTGTCTTTATCAATTACGGTTTGCACAAACCAATACGCAACCAACCCTTTAATCTCTTGACGTTTTGCAGCTGGCGTTTGCTGATTGGCAGTGTTGCATAATAACAATGTTTAAAACAATGTAAAACAATCAATGTGGTCGTTTGGAGCTCCTGAACCACTTGACCAATTAGAAAAGGCCTCATGGAAAGGGCACAGATACAGAGCATTACCTGTAAAATTAGCTAAGAATCAGCTTTATAGGACACATAGTTTAATCTGTATACAGAGTATATAGGTTAACTTGGCGAATGTTTTGGTGTGTTGATATCACTCCTTTGACGGACCGAACCATTCGGAACTTGGCGGTCTGTTTTACCAGTTTTGGTTTTTGAAATGATATCACTATCATGTCGAGTCCACAGCGCATTAAATTATGGTAAATTATGAGAGGTCGACATGATCCAGTGAACGTTTTAAGCTGTAAATAGGGGTAGCTAAAACCACAGTAGAAGGCAACTGAATCCATACATTAACCACACGATAGTAAAAGAAATATTTGCGACAATTTAGTTTTGTTAAAATCGCCCTTCGCTTAAGTGGATGACCAATATTCCACTCACTTCCCCAAATGCAGAAAACTGGCTGTGGTCAACATTGTGAAGCTAATTGTGCAAGACAGTGTAAACAAGTACCAAGTCGATCATCAATCTACGTCATTTCGTGTAGACAAATTTAATATCCTTAGGTGCAATCAGTACACGTTTTATGAAACGGTGGATATGCTTTGTGAAGGGTCACTGGAATGACTCAATCAAGTCGATGACTTTTAACAAATATGGTGACCACACCGGTGAAGCGTACTCCAGAGTTAGCCGAAGGTAGACTTTGCTCTGACAAGTGAAGACCTAGGATCGTTGTTTTAAACTTTCAACTTTGAGAGCTTATAACTCCGTCAAAAGTGAACACCTTTAAACCAAATTTGGAATCTAGCCTTGACTAGTCATAGCCTGTCTGCAGTTCAAATATTGTGAAATTCGGTCGAGCCAAACCGAGATACAGAGAGGGCCAAATAAACAACTTTTTGTTCTGTTTCGTGTTGTTATTGTTGTTCTGGAGATACTTTCGTCTGTTCTCTCTACAGATCAAGATATTTGTCCTATAAAGCTGGTTCTTAGCTTATTTTACAGGTATTGCTCTGTAGATGTGCCCTTTTCATGAGGCCTTTTCTAATTGGTCAAGTGGTTCAGGGGTTACGGAGCTCTAACTACCACATTGATTGTTTTACACTGTTTTAAACATTGTTATTATACAACAATGCCAATTAGCAAACGCCAGCTGCAAGACGTAGAATGAAGATTAAAGGATTTGTATCTATTATCGCCAGTGTTAGTAAGGGTCAGCCTAGGGTCTCTGTGTTAAACTCTCAACTTTGACCGTCAACTGCACTGTTTTACAGTTTTGCTGTAATTCTAAAAGTAACACGAATTAATAAACAAAAACGGAACGTTACATGTTTAGAGTAATGGTCTAAAAGTCAAAACCTACAAGGAACACGGACAAGCTTTTACAGTCAGGGTCTAGGTGTACAATTTTGTCAGTAAGAGGATGGTAAGCATTAGACCCTTACTACCCGGGGGTCAGCAATACATATATTTTGGCGAAAACTGTAAATCCTCCTACTTAGACCTATGGGATGATCCGGTGATAGTATGGTATCCGTTTCGTGCTTTGCTTTATGTTGAAAATTATTTTCGATTTTGTAACAAGACAGTATATTCGCAGCAGAAAGCAGCAAAAGACAAAATGGCAAACTTTACAAGAAAATTGTGCTTTTAAATTTCCATAACAATATTCTAAGAACAAAGCAAACCTGCTTCATACACACGTTCTGTCCGAATAGACTAGAACTAAGCTAACCACCGAGTAGTAACGGTCTAATGCTTACCAGCCTCTTACTGACGAAATTTTACACCTAGACTCTGACTGTCAAAGCTTGTCCGTGTTCCTTCTAGGTGTTGACTTTCAGACCCTTCCTCTAAACATTTAACGTTCCGTTTTTGTTTATTAATATTTATATAGCTCAAAGCTTCAAGATGACAGAATAGGGTAACTAACTCCTTGTTAATTTTACTTTTGCTGCTTAGTTAATTATTTTTGATGTTACTGTCCAAGTCTTTATTAGCAAAGTGCAAGATTTTGCATTTAGCACCTGCAATTAGTAGTTGCCAGTTTTGCTTAAAGCCTGGTGGTACTCAATGTTTCTCACAATATTTCAAAATTCTAAATCGTCGGTGTATGAACACCTGGGATGTTACAGATCAGATCATTTACGTAAATCAAAAATAATAACGGTCCCAAAACTGATCCTTGTGGAACTCCATCGGTAAAACCTCTGTTATCCGTCAATGCACCTCCAAGACATCTGTCTTACCAAGACTCGAAAAAAAGAAAACTCCCACCGATTCCGTATCATTCAGTTTAACATACAATTTGCTATGCACTATGGAATCAATAGCCTAGGCTATGTTGATGAAAATGACGCCACTGGGGAACCATAATCAATAGCTCACATCCAGTGCTCCATGTGTTTAAGTAGCTGCAAAGTTGTGCTTCTTTCAGGAATAAATCCGTACTTATCGATAGACGATTTAAATAGGTGGTCCCAGATTATACGTTCAAGCACTTTACACGGAACACAGGTAAGCGATAGTGGCTTATAATTTCCTGGATATGCAGCATTTCCATTCTTATATATTGGCACAATGCGCACGGTTTTCCATACAGCTGATTCAAGTACGAACAGATAATAAAAAAAAAATCAAAGTTAATAGTAGATATAGTTCGTTTTTCAGATCATGCCAAGAAAAGTAGAAAAGCCATCTGCACCGATGGCTCGGCTAGTTTTAAGTGAGGCAAAATTTTTTTCCAGAAAAAGTGTAGTTAAAAGCATCTTTACCTGTGAAAAGTAGGTTTGAATTTACTTTTAACGGTGCAATTGAATGGCAAGTATGCAATTCGGATTTCACTTACTGAAGAAGAGGGCTCAACGAATCATTAAGAAATATAGTTGCCAATGTTTTCATATTCTTTAATAAGTTTAAGTAATTCACGTTTACATGCATTATGGACATTTTTCGCATTTTGATCCCTACTAGATTTGAACCAATGCCAATCTTAAGCTTTCTGACGTAGTTGCATCTTAAAGATGAGAGGATTTTGGGTTATAAGCCTTCATACCAATTCTTCAAAATGATTTACTGTTTGATACAGTAATACTAAGCATGCCATGAGCGATGTTCCAAGCCTCGTCGATAAAACCAGTGTCCCCTAAACAAAACTATACCAGTTTACTCTGTTTTAAAAGGGCGCAGACGATCAAAAGTCAATGCGTGTTTTGGTGGCAGGTCCACAACAGTCTTATTAATGTCAAAATTAAGGCAAAAAGAAACCATACGGCGACCATTCTTACCAAAATGATCAAGGACGTCGACATATGCACAGCCAGTTTGTTATCCACTAAGTAAAGATCCAAAATGTCATCTTCGTGGTAGGTTTGACGACCAGCTGCCGTAAAGTTCCCAACGTTCTCTTGTTAACTGTTGGGCACTTGATTCAGCCGAAGCATTTGACATAGTAGGATGCATGTCGAAGTCATCAGGCGTGTGATCTCCGAAGTGTTCAGATAGCTGAGTACCAATCTAGACACACACTAGTGTTTCGCGCCAAGTTAGGCAACAAACATCACAACAAACATCACGTCAATTCAATTGTCGAGGTTGTAAACCATTGTAGCGCTACGCCGTAGCGTCAGTGTCTTATATCTTGAAGCATAGTTGAGTACATTTCAGGTACTTGGGGAAAAATAATAATGCGGTAAACAAAAGCTTACATTGTGTTGAAATCGAGAGCAATGACCCACCTGACAAAAATTAACTCGTGTAGGAAGGCCAGCTAAGCTGCTTTCAATGCAAAATCTGACCCACAATAACGTTGAAAATGTGTTACTAGTTACTAGCTAGCTACTAACTAGCTAGCTAGTCCGCTCACCCCCATGTTAAATCCCGATACCGAAATAAAGGGCAGGCTTCCAGATATGAAATTGGATGAATGGTTGCAGTAAAATACGAACTGCGTACCTTTTATGGTTTGAAGCCCGGGGGCGTAACGGGAATGACGCGGGAGGGCGCGTAAGTACGAAAACATTGTTATAACCATTGTTAGTATTGTCGGCATCGTCTCTCATTGGACGGCCAAAGTTCGGACAATGAGAACGTGTATACGACGTGCGTGCCTAGACACAGACTAGTCACGTCCAATTCACGAAAAATAAACCACCTGCAAAAACAACACAAAATAAACAAAGCCAAAAACTGGTAAAGAGGCCACCAAGCTGAGAGTGGTTCGGCCCTTCAAAGGAGTGATATCAACACACCAAAACTAACTAAATAAAACAAATTACAACAAAATTAAAACCAAACCCAAAACCTATAAAGAGGTGACTAAGTTGAGAATGGTTCGGCCTATAAGCAAAAAGTAGCAGCAAAGTGTTGAAAACCTATTTTTTGTTGACGTGGCACTTTATTACAAATCTGACAAGTTGAGTAAATACACAACTTAAAAAAAAGGAATGATATCATATCAAAAACAAAAACTGGTGAAAGGGGCCGCCAAGTTCCGAATGGTTCGGCCCTTCAAAGGAGTGATATCTACACACCAAAACATTCGCCAACTTAATCCCACCGAATAATATTTTGGACATTAAATGAAAACTTGAATATTGCTACCGAAAGTAGCAATGTTCTAGTTTTCATTTAACCTTCGTACTATTAAGCGGTGCAGTTAACTTGGCGAATGTTTAGGTGTGTTGATATCACTCCTTTAAAGGGCCGAACCATTCGGAACTTGGCGGCCCCTTTTACCAGTTTTCCAGTTTTGGGTTTTAATATGATATCGGGTTACCAACCACATGCTCACATACAACTTGTTCACATGTTCACATACAACTTAGATTTTTCCATCCGCAGATTTCCTTAAAACAGTACTAACAACGATTTCTCTACCGGCAACGACGTTCAGGCACGTGGAAGTATTTGTTTGGTTGTAGGTGCTCTGGAAAACTTCTTCTTGCATTTCAAAAATCTTATCAATTGAACTCAAAACTGCTTTTATCTGCAACATGATGTCATTTTCTAAGCTTCCGTCTATTGTGTTTAAGCTCTCTGAAATCAAATCCCTAATGCAATTGGTAAATTTAAGCAACTTATCACACAAACCAGACAATCATAGTGTCCCTTTTTGTGGCTTGGTAACCACAGAAGGTAGCACGAGTTCCGTAATAACATCTGTAATTTATTCCAAAGCAGTCCACCGAACTTGGCTACCAAACATCGGATTATAGGCTATCGATTTTAACAGCATATTTACACCAACGTTGTTTTCCAGTGTTTTCAACTCAATAGCAGCCTTCTTACTACTTAATTCCCTCCAGGTTTGATTCCAGGAAATTCATAATGCTGGATCCACAGCAGGGTATTTAAAAAAAAAATGTTTTTCAGATATCTTAAATGCCCCCATCCGATATGTTGTTACATATGACAAACACTGACCACACCGAAAGTTTTAGATCATTTGGTCAATTCTGGACCCCTGACCACTTCAGTTGAAATTCTACCGATTTTAGCCCTGTAACAGCATGTGCTTCGCTATGTTTATCTTTACACTTTACACTTCTACAACAAACTTTCAAACAAACTACAAAACGAATTTAATATTCTCAATAATTATGTAGTACTGACTATACTGTATAATACACTAATTTAGAACTTAATACAGTATAGATTAAAACATCAAACCTTGATTTCAGCAAATAGAGCCATTGCCGCTTGAACAGTGACCATGTCCATGATGTGTCCATGATGTGTCAATGGGCCTGCTGCGCTGCTGTTCTCACTCACAATCTTGCAGGTTCTTTAATGTGCTATTCTTGAAGTTCGGAACGGTTTTTAGCTTATACTCTACAACTTGTAGCAAATATTGCTTCTGCAGTTCATCGTTAGAAATTAGAAATTGTAGTGGAGTAGTCCTGAATTAGTTTTACGGCACGTTCCAGCGGATCATTTACAATGTTACATGGCGAACAAAAACCTCAGCTCCTTCTTGGAAATCGGGATCAAGTTACCACTGATTTACTGGTTTCTTTAGCCAGTCTGTACCAATATCCAAGGCACTAAGCAAGAACCAAGAATTGGGGCCAATAAGAGTTACCAGCATTGAGCTTGAATTCGGTAATGGAAATGTTGGTTTTCCTATTTAAAACTCCTTTGGTCGCCCAAATTTCTGCAAAGCATGAGTAATCTGTTATTTTTCAGCATCTGAGACACGGGTCGAGAACAGACAGAAAACTACACAGTGCAGGGATTGTGCTGAAGTAGCATGATTCTTGGAGAACCTCCCGAGCGGGAAATACATTGGTTGAAGCCAGGAGCAGCTAACCATGCCCGATGGAAACTATCAACCTTGTATCCTGCAAAGGTGTTTGTGTTCAGTGCAGACAGAATATTACAAAGACATGGTAACAAAACTTCAAGCACTCTGCATGTTCTATACGTTTTTCAATGCAGAAAAATGGCTGTCTGCATCTGTTGGCGTCGATGCACCATACACAGACCTGCAGCTCTGTCATGAATTAAACAAATACAAACAACATGACCCACAAGTTGCTAGTGCAGCTCTCACTGCTCTCGAAAGGCATTACTGGTATTTGACTGAAGAGTGTGTAGTTTTCTGTCTCTTCTCAAACCGTGGCTTAAATGCTGAAAAGTAACAGATTGTTCGTGCTTTGCAAAAATTTGGGCAACCAAAGGAGTTTGAAAGAGGAATGTCAACATTTCCATTACAGAATTCAACCCAAATGCTGATAACTCTTAGTGGCCCCAATCCTTGGTTCGTATTTAGTGCCTTGGACATTGGTACAGACTGGCTAAAGAAACCAGTAAATCAGTGGCAACTTGATCCAGATTTCAGAGAAGCTGAGGTGTTTGTCTGCCATGTAATGTGGTAAATGATCTGTCAGAACGGGCCGTAAAACTAACGATGAACTGCACAAGCAATATTTACTACAAGTTGTAGAGTATCAGCTAAAAGCCATTCCAAACTTCAAGAAGAGCACATTAAAGACCCTGCAAGATTGAGAGAGAAAACAGCAGCGCAGCAGGCCCATCGACACATCACGGACATGGTCGCTGGTCAAGCGGCAATGGCTGTATTTGCTGAAACCAAGGTTTTAATGTTTTAATCTATGCTGTATTACATTCTAAATAAGCCTATTATATATACAGTATGTCTCAGAAGTCCTGAACCAGGTAGGTCTATACGGTATAGGCCTATATACAATGTAGGCCTATACGATGTTCGCCTATACCATATTAGGCCTAAAGGTGTACAAATCGGCAAACTATGAGCAAAATATGCACTTCATGGGAGTAGCAAATATCTTCCACAATAAGCGTTCACTCGCAGTAACACCAGTACATTACTGTATCATATCTTACCAGAAATACCAGTAATATACATTGGTCTATACGCTATAGGCCTACCTGGTTCAGGACTTCTGAGAGTCAGTACTAAGTAATTATTGAGAACATTAAAATCGTTTTGTGGTTTGTTTGAAAGTTTTTTGTAGAAGTGTAAAGATAAACATAGCGAAGCACATGCTGTTGTAATGCTAAAAACAGCTAACATTTCAACTGAGGTGGGCGGGGGTTCAGAATTGACCAAATGATCTAAAACTGTTTGTCATATGTAACAACATAGGAAGGGTGCATTTAAGAACCCTGAAATTTTTTTTTCAAAAGGCCCTAATCCTCAGTATTACTGGTATTGCACGTTGACATGTATAACTCATCTGGCACAAAATCAGTATTAGGACCCTGAGTTATATGATGATCCACTACATTTTTTGTAGCCCTTTCAAAAAAAAATTTTAGACTCTTTACGCACTTTTGATACATGGGTGCTAATTGTAGCTATCCTTCTAACTCGAATATTGTGTGGACAATGCTCACCGAATAAAAAAGGAAAGTCTCTGATAAATAAAAAAAAGTACTGTGTTAATCCTGTGCGTAAAAAGAAATCCAAAACAATTAACATGTCAATAAGGTTAACACATTTTATCTCTTTGCTTAGGCCAAATGGATGTTCTGCATTTGGTCGCCTTGGTTGGCGTATTGTGCTTACCCTCCCAAGCATCGGTGAAGAAATTTGAATTTCTAGAACCTGGACAAAAACCAAATGGTGAGTAAACCAACATTCCATTTCTCTCTGTGTTACTTTCTCGCTCTCTCTTCTCGTTCTCTTCTCTCTCCCTCTCTTCTCTTCCTCCTTTTCTCTTCTCGCTCTCCGTCTATTTCACTGTGTGGTGGCTCGTGACTGACCTAAATTATCCGGCTGGACCTTACAAGCAGAATAGTATGAATGAGTAATTACAGGTCAGGCAATGCGGCTGCTAACAAGCTCTTATCGTGGTGGGTCACTTGCTGTCCAACGCTGTCGGTTGAGGGCTTTCCTTCAACCCATAAAAGAATTGAAAGGGAAATTATGTATTTTATTTTAAAACCTAGCATGAAACAGTGTGATAACTTAAAAAGTAATAAAACTGTCAAGTAAAACTTAAATGTCAAGTAAAACTAAGTGGAAATAAAATTGTTGTTTTGAACTTCCCACTAGTTATCAACAGTTATCGCGACTTATCCCCCAAAATCGTGCCCAGGTAACTTACCAAGCCGGACATACCTCTGTCCCTTTGTGGCTGCCATATTGTATACGCTTCAAAGATGGTTGTAGGTCTCTGTTTTAGTGGCGACACAAAAGAAGGGAGGGGAAGGTGGGGAAGGGATTGTCAGGATAGCTTATATCACTATTTATAAAATCTTGCAGCCTGGATAATTCCAGTTTAATTCAAACAAACAGCTATGGTCATTGCATGTGGATATTCTTACCACGTATGAATATGTGTTGCAGCATACAAATTTTTTTGGCATGCTTTCCTCTTTGTAATTTCCAGACTAAATAATTTCGAATTTCCTGATTCAATAATAAAAGCAGTTAGGGAGTATGTATGTCTACCTTAAAGTAATGCGGCCAAGATATGCAGTCTACCTTCAAGTCATACGATATGCGGTCTACCTTCAAGTTACGGGCTACTCCTTGTCATAACACAAGGCCAGTTATTTCTTACATTCCACCGGATGGGACAGTGTGCTTTCTCGTATTAAAACCAAGATTATAACGATCGAGAACAGAAAACGGTTCTCAGCGATTTTAAATGGTCAATAGTAACTTTAAATTTGACTGAAGAATTGGTTTGATTTTTTTTTTTACTTTTTCGCTTATATGTTCCCAATGCAGCTGTGCCTTTCTCTCTTCCATTGTAGTAGCCAATTGAAAACAAAACAACCTAGAAAGTATTCTCTGCGTCGATTTTCTGTCTTGATCACTTAGATGAGTCCGTGAACGGTTCTAAAAGGTGAATAGAACCTTTTCATCAATAAAGACAAAGGGACTGCCCACTTTTCATCAATAAA
>JAHWFP010265733.1:0-16689 GCA_023313725.1 Lithobius niger | reverse complement strand
AAAAAAAAAAAAAAAAATCCCAAGTTATGGAACCGGCTCATGCTTATATCTTACAAAATTTATAGGCCAAACTCAACGGCTATAATAATTTATTGCTCAAGTAGAAGAGAAAAAATTGAGACTGAAACCGTTCAAAATCTGAAATGAAGAAAAAATGTAGGGGGGAAACAAGTTAGTGTTCAGGTTTGACGTGGATTTTCAACTGCTCGGGACTTTATTGTGTACGCGGTTCATCTTGATTGCTGCAGGTATTTTATGAGCGGCTACGTTTTCCTGGAGGGGGCGGCATTAATCGACGGCCGCCATTGTTTTTGTAACCATCTTGGATATCAACAAGGCACTCTGCTGCCAATAACATACAATTGATTATCTATTTCGTTCTGGGACGAACTCAAGATAGGCCGTGGACACTATAGTTACTGATGGAGAGTGTTGTTCAGAGGCATTTCAAAGCTTTGATCAAACTTTTATCAAATGTGCAACTTTTTTGCACGCTGATCCTGGCGTTAAAACATAGATATTATACTCCACAACAAAATTCAAGCTGCTGATTTCGTTTTGTTTGGTAAAAAAAAAAACCATCACCCGCATCCGAAAAATCACGAACAAAACGTAAAAAAAAAAACAAAAAAACACAGCCCGCTCGCATCAATTTATTTTAAAGCAACATCCAGCCTGCCTTATAACCTTCCGCCTGCCTCACAACACCCACGCGACGATCACATCCGCGTATTTACCACAGCGTAGATCAACTGAGACGGTAGCTTCGTTCCTCGCAGCGGAAAACGTAGCTACTGTCTCAGTGTTGGCATTGCGCCTAATAGTCCAGCCAGCGTGAACCTATTGATCGTGTCGTCAAAACCGGAATGATTCTTGTATTTTAAAAGCACAATTTATAATTTTCTAGACTAGTGTCTTAGAATTTTGCTTCGGCGATCTATTGGAATAATTAATTTTAATTTTTACTGCATTAGCCTTCTAGATTTTTAATCTCATAGTAATTACTAGCAAACGATTAAAATTAATACTGCGCACACACACAGATAAAACTTCCAAGATCATTGTAGGCGCGCGATGCATCATTTAGGTTCGGGACGAACGTAAATAAAGTTAGTAATATTCAACGGAAAATCTCCTAGACGCCACATTTAAAAAAAGGATTTTTAGCAAGGGAAAGACTAACAGTAAGTAAATAGACCTTTGGGGCCCGTACTTGATGAGGAGGATCGAGAAAAATGGCGCTGGGAGGAATATCCCTTTAAGTATCACTCCCGAGAACCACTTAATTAATTATTAGCGGCCTTAAAGAGAAAGGAAAAGCACGTGGCTACCTGCCACTAGAGGCCAGCAGGTGGCTTGCGAGCCGAGGAGACCTGTTTCCCTGACCTTGGGTTTAGATGGATCGACGTGGACGGTGCATTTTTTTTCACCTTCGTATATTTTTCCGAGTCGGTGAGAGAAGGGGAACTTGAGAAGTAAAGAGACATTAACAGGGGCGGACCATCAGGGTGTTCAGTTGTTTAGCTGAACACGACGGGCCCTGGCTTACGAGGGGCCCTGCTAGGGCCCTGCGCAGTACAGAATCAGAATGCAGAATTGCAGATGAATTTAAACGAAAGAGCTATAAATCCTAAAAAAGCCATTAAGGTGAATAGCCAACAATCAGCGCACACAAAACAAAAAAAAACACACAATAATCTAGACACACTAGCGTGTGTCGCCGCCAAGTAACAGTAGATCATCCCATTGTAGACATCCGATTATTAAAAAATTGATTGTTGATGATAAAAAGGCGGCGCATGTATAGCGTAAGTTAGGTTAAGGCAGTAGGGTGAGTGTATGGCTTCAAGGGCCTTCGAACTCAAATAAAATTAACATAACATAACATAACCGCGGCCTCACTGGAAGACATGTGTCTGTTAACTGTAAGCAACTAAAAGCATATTTTGGCATGTTTTGGCTAATAGGATTGACCTTGGCGTCCTTTTCCTGGTTGCATGATGTCACTACCTTCAAAGGCCGATCGTTTTTGGAAACTTGGCGGGTTTTTATACCAGTTTTGGTCTTTGGTGGATATTAGTTTAGCTGCACCACGAATTGGCGGAGCAGAGCAGCGTCAAACTACGGCAAGAAAACCGTCAAGCTACAAAATTGGACAATGCAGCAATGATTGATGTTTTGCTAAGCAGAAAGCTCGTAGAGTGGACTTTTGAGCAATTATCATGTAAATAACGTTTAGGTCCGTTCATTACACTCCAAACTTCCAAAGTATTTCACAGGACACATTAGCAACGAAATTACAATTTTTTTCCCCCATAAAGAGTGGAACTCTGTGTCGCGAAGTAAACTCGTGTGCAACACAGAACCATCAAGAAACACAATTAAGGTGTCAATAGGTAGCAACAAGTACTGCACAAAATGTCACGTATTAAGAAGTTTTAAGTAGAAACCTTTTGAAAAAATTTTTAAACATTTTTCACATTTTTTATAATTGTTCTTCTATTAGGTGAGGAAATGGGGGGGGGGGGACTTTTGGTTATATTGCACACGGACCCGAATCGTACTTGTTCCGCCACAGGACATCAAATATAGCGCCAACTGATACCATACCTTACAATCCGTGAGAACTCAACGGCCAAAAAATCACACTTCTAAACGCTCACCTACTGTTTTAGGAGACCGTATTTGGTATAGAACACAATGCCATGAACTCTCTTAAAACTGTTTAAAACTGGTTGAATAATTGGTCCATGAGGGGTCTTCAACCATTAATTAAAAGACATTTGATTCAAGTAAATCGAAATCCTGTAAAGTGTCTTACATATCTAATACACAACATCACTATATACGTATAATCGTAATCATAATCGCGTTAACAGTTAAAGTGGCACTATCACCGATCGAAAGTAGGCAGAATCAGACAACATCTAGCGCTATCTAGTGCTATCTAGCACTTCATTGCATCAAGCGAAGGAATGCACAATGCCGTTTCTTTTTACGAAACAAACAAGCCACGAGCCTTCTTAATTGCTGAGTGATAATTTGGTAAGTCCTCGTGCACCTGGGAGCAAGCTGTACAGGTTGAACAGTATCACTGCTGCTAGACGGCGTCAGGGTATTTGCGAACGGCTTTCAATCGGTGATAGTGCCACTTTAAATGCATGTGTTTCTTAGGTTTTCGTGATTTCACAGTCAACTATTGAAAACGCCATTTACTTGACCAAACGCCTGGGAAGGCTAAGTCCGGGAAATACAGCCAACCATGCAGCATGCGCGGGTCCAGCTAGTCTTATTGATGAATTGGAAGGAAGGCATCACCGGACATCATACAAGCTATCAGTAAGCCGTCTTTCTGCATTTACGTTTCATTCAAGTGATGTGACCCGGATTCGAATCGGGAACCCGCAGTCCACTGGCTTTGGACAAGTGAACAAGCCAGTGGACAAATGGCCATATTGGTATAGGCGGCCTGGTGGTGATTTTGTGATGGACGAGTGTCGCATCATCCAGAAATTTTGTTTGGAGGGGGGCAAAAAAAAAATAAAAATTGGTCCAAAACCTAAAGCATTTTTAACAATGCCATTGATTTTTCATGCTTTTAAGAAGCTTAATTTGGGAAACTTTCTTAATAGCAGGAAAATTCTTTACTTATCGATGTGAATAGTTTTTCATACTTGTTTAAAGGGCAGGGTAAGGGGGGTGGAGGAGAGCAAACACTGACGTCGAAGAACGAATTGGGGTTATTGAGAGTATTGTATTATAAACCACCGTTACCCTTCTTGAGGCGGAAAAGAGGGGCCTTCTGATTTTAGTAGAAAAAAAAATCGAAGCGCTTGCAATTCTCAATTTTTCTATTAAAGACGGAAAGCCAAAGGCTCAACAAGAATTAAATAAATCACACAGTATTTATTCCCCGTTCGATTCCCCGGTCAGACATACTGACATATAAGTTCAAAAGGCAACGTAAATAGGTTTTGCATCTGTATTTATTCTTAGTTTTACTGTTAATCTCGGGTCTTGGTAGGGGTTACAGCCCCCCCCCCCCCCTCTGGGTGCCTCACTGGTTCGCCGGTTCGACTCCAAGTCACATCCCTTGATGAAACGTAAGTGATAAAGGTTGCGTCTAGTGTATGATTTTCTCTGATGGTTTAATGGCAATTTACCTTTATATTTTTTTTGCAGCAATTTATGTCTTGATTTCAATTTCAACGATTTACAAACGTCAATCCACAAATGTGGCATAGAAAGTGTGTTGGAAATATGAAATTAAAACGGATAAAGGGTGCAGCAACCGTCCCATGGCGCTACACTAATCCTCTGTGAAGATCTGTGATAGCAACAATACCGGTCAAGTAGTGGACTCTCTACAATCAACTTCAAGACCGACACCAGCATCTAATAATTGTTTACAATTCGCCCTTGTCATTTATGCCTTGTAAGCCAAATTTATTCCAACAACAGTCCCTTTGCGCCATTTTGTGACCCACAACCATTGTATGAGGCGAGTGAACCTTTTGACTTGATGGCCCATGGCCCATGTCGAGATACGGGTAATCCACAGGCCCTAACGCTCAACACTCCCTCTTAAGTCCCTTTTGGTCTATTAATTTGAAATTGCCCTCAAATCCTCAAAATTCCTCTTGCCCCAGATGCCAGCGCCCGAATCGTTCAAGTCACAAGCTAATTCGCCCTGTGTTTTAAGGTGTGCAATATAACCATCCTTAAGAAAGTGGACCACAGACTGGACTTGCTTATTTCATCATGTGAGTTGTACTAGATTAGGCTAATCATCCGTTAGGCTGAAGAGAAGGACGTTCTACTCTCCCACCAAACCTCTCTTCAAGCGTTTAAACTTCAACAGTTATCGTGAATATGGACAGATAGACAGACACCAGTACAGAGAGAGAGCTCCTTGCGCTGCTTCGCACCGCTCGTTACTAAAAATTAAGGTTAACAAGGCAAATAGTTTCCACACGTTGAAGATTTTAACTGAAGAAGGCCGTTACATCCCGCAGGTGAGAAACGCAATAACAAAAATAAAACTATTTCCAGAGATTTAACAAGCACCATAATCAACAAAACAGCTCGTTAAAAACACGGCACAGGCAGAGTAATAAACTAAGTTTGGACATCACGTCGCACCAGGGAACGTCGTATAACATTAAAGGTTTTGTTGACCAGTTTAATGAACGCGCCTCAACCTGTCACGTTGGTACATTAAAAAACCAGCGACAACCTATAAAAACGACGGACCACCTGTGAGTATATACGGAACATGTTGGGTTCCGCTACACTTTAACAGCAATTACGTCCTAAATCGCATAATGGATTCGTGCCATAAGCGACATCTTAACGCCAATTGGTGTGTCGCTCCAGCTCTGGTACGAACAATACCAGTCACGTGGTCGCACGTGCGCTCTTCCCATTGTTACGTTTAGTTTCCTCCAACTTGTATCAACACGACGATAGCACGACAACCAATCAGCAGTTGACACGTCGGAGTAGCCGTGTGATTCCATAGAGTGGATCTGGGTAAACATTCGCCGCCCTCTCCCTGCTCGGTCAATCCCACCTGTCATCAGAGTCGTTAAGAGGTGTTACGAACAGCCAACAGGTGCGGAAGTACAAAGAGGAGCCTTGCTTCCTTGTCCTCCTCTGCCAGTATGACGGAATAACCAACCACTGCTTCCATTATTTAACAATGGCCGCCGTCAGTGAGTGATCAGACCTAGTTAGCGCATCTCTAACCAAGTCATTTTTTAAGGAATACGAAAGTTGTGCACCAAATAGTAAAAAAAAAAAACGCACCATTCTGTGACCATAGGGCCCCCAGACATGGAAGGGGGGGGGGGGGGGATTGTATAAATTTGTGGATTTCAAATCAAATTTTCTATTCAGAAATTTTACGCTTAAAATTTGTTTAATACATTAACACCCTGTGCCATGGGCCCACAAAATGGTACAATTAAATGAAAACTGTATTATTCGTCTTGGAATTCGCAATTCGAAATATCGGAAAACGACCGGTGACAAACGAATTACACGTACGAGTTTCGTCATAATTGTATTGTTTAAAGAAATGATTTTAGGTTTTTTTAGACGAAAAAAGAAGTTTGAACTTTAAGGAAAGTGCCACAGCGGCTGGTGCTCCATTGCTCCAAGATGCAGAATGGTGCTCCGCTCGTGAAGGCTGGTGCTCCACTTGGATCACCAGTTACTAAGTTAAAAAATGCCGTGCGCCTAACCCTTACCTATAGCCGTTAATATTTGACTCAATTTGGACTTTAAGTACCTGTCAGTTTGTCTGTCTGTTTGGGAAACGATAACGTTCGTCATTTTGTTCCGATTTGGTTGAAATTTACTGACAAGGGAGCGTTGGTGAATAAAAGAAACTAGTTCGAAGATGAAATTCCGACCTCAATATTTCAGGTGTTTGGGCCAAAATCTGAGGTAGAGGACTGCTGGGCAGACATCAGAAAAAGTGGAGTGCAGCGATAGAGCCCAAAAGAATGCCAACTGAGAATCTGCCACTCTTCCCCTTGAAACAATTTCTGGATAAACGAACGCGTCGTTATTTATTCCAAGCGCAGAGAACTGAGTGGTAACTTTAAAAATTATTTTAAAATTATTTTAAAGCTAATAAAACTTGTCACGCAAATACACGTAAAATTAAAATGATTACTTTCAAAACCGTCACTAATCATCAATGTCGTGACCTATGAACAAAAACCGCTCTTTACCAGCAGCCTGTACTGATGACCATGCCTCCGATGCTTAGCAACTCCCTTGGCAACGCCCTCAGCAACGTCACTTCGTGGCGGCCATATTGCCTACCCCCCCCCCCCTAAAATCGTTGTAGCTCGGACCGGATAGTTTACTGACCATAGTGTGTCTTATCTCTATGATAATCTCTGACAGCTTTTCTGTTTTTCTTAGGTTTCTTCCATGTTTACAACGAAAGTTCGTCTCTGTCTCCATCCAGTATACAGTCTGTCGATTATCTTAAAGACAGGTTGTCACCGAATGAAAGTGTAGATTCTAGCACCATCTGGCGCTATCTAGTGATATCTAGCTCTTGCGTGCATCAAGCAACGGCAAGCATTGCCAACGCCATTTCTTTTAAAGACACAAACAAACCACATGCATCCTTAACCTTTAAATGCATGAATTATTTTCTGATACTTTATTTTTAAGGACCATATGATAGTTGGGTCAGTCGTGGGATTCGAACCGGCATTCGCTTGGTTTGGAGACGAGAACGCTGACCACTAGGCTGTTGCTGCTCGATTTGTTCGGGGTCCCCGGGGACTCCTCACAAAGCTTGCAGTGCGAGTTGGGACTTAGTCTTTTTCACGTTTAGTCAGCCGTTACCTGCAGGCAACTGTATGCAACATGGGGTTAACTAGAGCGTCATCAGCTACACTGTCGACAAAATGGAGCAAAGCGATTGGAAACAACCCGTGTTGCATTGAAGACAGCGTTGTGGCTCATCTTTTCGGTGCCTCATCGCATCTTGTTTCTTTGTCCATCTGCTTTCGTAGCGTGTCGCTGGATGGCTTTGACAGCGGATGCGACGAGCGGTTTTCCGACTTTGGGTTTTCATCAGACAAAGCACCCGCAGATTTGAAGAATGTTTGTTGGAAAGCATTAAATTTGTTGGAAAGCATCAAGTTTGTTGGAAAAACATCAATTCAGTTGAGAATTAATGCTGGCAGAAATTTGAGGCCGCATTACATACATCTTGATATTTACTAGCGATGCGGCAGACTTTGGCGTTTCGGAAACTACTGGTGAGCAAATTGTATGAGCAGCTCACATCACCATTCCTTTTTGTCACCTTGATTATTCTTCAACACCGTGTCCGAATTTAAATCTTCTTGGTTAAAACCACCCCCGGGTGTAACGGTACCAATGTACAAAATCTGGTTTAAATTGATGTAGTGGCTATTTCGTGATGCGGATACAAAGGTTGCATTGGAGTGGATTCATAAACGGAGCTCTGCTCCAATCATTGAGTGAACATTTTGTACGTCCTCGTGCACCTGGGAGCAAGCTGTGACGGTTAACGATATTACTTTTGCGAGATGGCGCCATGGTAGGTTGTAAAAATTCTCTGTTGGTGGCAAACCTGATTTTAAAGGCTCCTTTTCACCTTTTCAACTCCTAGATGCAGCACCGTAGACTCTTCGAGCAATATAAAGAAAACTAGCTGTACCCCCGGCATAACATACGCCGGTCTGGCCGCTTCCCACATACCTGAGCAAAATACTGTAGTGGGCAGTATGGAATGAAAAGGGTTCCGACTGCCCCCTGCTTCTTCCTCCGAACTCCCCTGCGGCCTACCCAGTTGTATGGTCTTATTTTCCATCATGCCACCCCCCTCGTAACCCATTTCCCGTCCCGCACCGCCTCCTCTGTCCCCGACCCGGATTCCCCTATTGAGTGGTCTGAATATCCCCCATCCCTGCTCCCCCTCCATTTTAACCCGTGCTGATTTGTTTTGTTATGGAAGTAAATGTCTTTTTTCAATGGAGGACGTTCAATTGCCCGCTTCTCCGTTCTGATACCAAGCGCAATAAACCCAACAACGGTCGTGCATGCAGTGATTGTTACTGAACCAACTTTGAAACTCTTCACGTCGGCTCTAAGAGGTAGCATTATTAAAGCAATATTTCGATTGTTACTGATTGTTACAGGCCACACCCGTTTGTTTGACATTGTCGGTCGCTCGCCCTCTTTCATTATAGTGCATAATGATGACTTTGCTTGCCCCACCTAAGCGTATTATATGTATAGATAGCGGTAAATTAAAAATGGAACAACACTACTTGCAGCAGCGCCGCGATTTTCATAACTAAATCGAGATCACATGACCCAGATCAGCCTATTGGATGACGGAGAACCTGGAACGTGGATGCTGTGTTTAGAATACGGGCAACGCTATCGCAATGGTGAGCAGCCGCCTGTAAGTGGTAATATTAACGCTGACTTTTACAGCTTTCCAGATTTCCGTCATCCAGTAGGCAGATGTGGGCCACGTGATCTCGTTTTAGCTATGAAAATCGCGGCGCTGCAGCGAATGGTGTTGTTCCACTTTTAATTTACCGCTATTTTCTTTATATTGCTCGAAGATTCTGCGGTGCTACATGTAGGAGTTGAAAAGGTAAAAATGCGCCTTTAAGTTCCATTGAACTTTAATTCGAATCCTCGGGCTTTACTTCGGCGCTTTGATACACTGGAAAGATTAATCGATCACATCAATCGTGCTGCCCCCAGAAACGCCACCCAGAAGTGACAATTTTCAAGCCATTATTGTAAGCAAGCATGCAATGCATTCCATCGTTAATGCAAAGAACGCTGATTCAGCATTGAGTGCGCATCAAGCCCTACTATCGGTGTAGGCCCAGACTCAAGACCATTTTAAACACGCCATCTAAATGACCATATAGTAAAAATATATGTCGCGGCATGATTCAACAATACACTCGCCCTGCACTCTACAGGAAATAATCACGCACATTAGACTTAGCTGATCGCCAGGTATATTAACGGGTGGTGTACCAACACATGTCCGTAACTTTTTTTTTCCTGGTCCTGCCATTGAACGAGTGTGAACAAATCCATAAAAATCGTACGGACCAGGAAAAAAAAAAAGGGGACGTGTCGTTAAAGTAATAACGACTGTAAGATTGATAATACCATAGCACTTCACCTTTGACCTCACGATGACAAACGCCACCAGCAGAGCATGCGCCACATGTTAATGATGCCATCTGGAGGAACAAGAGAAAAACTCACTGCATCATTTATGACAAATTCAAGCTGGCCAAACGGGCCGAAATGGAGTAAATCACTTACCCCTAATGATGTTTTAAGTTCGATCCCAATCGGACGTAACCTTGAAATGGGATATTAACAGGAGTCCATAAAGACCACGGAGTGAAAAGAAGTAACTGATTCAATGGAAACTAGCTTTTGACCAAATGAGCCAGCGGAGGAGCGGCCATAGGGATAAAGGCGCTATGTCAGTGACATGGGGAGGAACCACCGTGGGTTAATTTTCATATACCCACTTTTCGAAAACCCACACTTTTTCCGGGGTCTAAACAACCGCTACTCCACCATGTGACAGCTGCACCACGTGACATACGCATAATCGCCGACTTTTCGTAACTAAGCAATACAAATTCTACCAGCAAACCCCATTGCAACCAGCGTAAACAGGCACATTTGCGATTGGAGACATTTTTCGTACCAATACGAAAAAAAAAAAAATCTCGCACACTACGGTAGGCCTAACCCGACAGCCTTTTGTACCGACGGTACAAAAAATAGGCAACTGACACTTTGAAATACATCTATTATAAACTATGATTCACGCCCATAGCGCGTTCTATAAAGCAGTGACACGACGTAGTATTATTGTATATAACTCTATGCTGGAGCCTTAATGGGTTAGCTGCAAGGGGCACTGCAGAGAGAAACAGAAGGGCGTCGTACTAAAGCCGATGCTGTGAAGAGTGATCTCTTAGGCCTAAAACGCGCTTTTTTTGTTGTTGGAGAAAACAACGTTATTTTAAGCCTTAGAAATCCGCTCTTCCATTGTTTTTCCCTCCATTTTTATGTAGTGCACCTTGTAGTTATGACCTCCAAACCCCATACTGGTGCCAATATGGCGGCAAATGTCAATGCTCTATACTCTAGAACTAGAGTATAGAACTAGTATAAACTAGTATACTAGTAAACTAGTATAAACTAGTCAAGTGGAAAAAAATCGGCCTTACATTAAACGCGGAATTCGGAAACGGGGACAGAAAAAAAAAGCACGTCTTCGCGTAGATGTTACTTTTCTACACAGGAAGTTTCTAAACCGGATGTTTCTAATCCGGAAGTTTCCGTTCAGGACTTTACATCAGTCGTCTGTAAAAATTATCAAATTCATTATAATTTACAAATAAAATTTACAAATAAAAATTAAAAAAAAAACTCAAATAAGTCCGCGATCGTTAGCTTGACGCCACACCTTACCATTAGAACACATATGCGCGAGAAATAGGCGGTTAATCGGCGATAATAGCTCGTTTGCTCGAAATGGGGAAGTCCAATGTCTCGGGTTTGGGGGGAAAATCTGACTCACGCTACGCGCTCGTGACATCCCCCCCCCCCCCAACCTAGACATTGAAGTGCACCGTTCCTCTCAAAACACCACTTTACGCCGGTTAACGGTCTACTTCTCACGGATATTTATTACTTAGTATCATTTATTCGTTGCCTACTAGCAAATATTTACATTTTTTTTTTGGCATGGCTGGCAACACGCCACGTGGGGGCACAACTCTTGTGGGGTGCGGGCACATACTGATTTTTGTACTGTTTTGTTTGGCTGAATTAACTCCGTAGTAAGTCATTTACTCTTTCGAAGCAATCACAAAAACAAGCCTTTTAATGGGATCCAAACTAAACAATAGTTTACTAGTGTTCTCTACAACTTAAGGTGGTCTAATCCCACCCAAGGTCAGCCAATACCTGGCGTTCGAGCTTTCTCATTACTTCGTCTCAGCCAATTCGATTCGCGTGCTGCGCGGTGATCTAGATGCGTGGGCACGAGCAGCTTGACGTCATTAGGCAAACAACGTGTTAGAAATGCGGGCGTCCAATTTCCCGGGCCGAAAGTCCATCAATTGAGGAGACGAAGAGACGCTATTGGAAACAAAAGAAACAATGACAAGTCTTAAAGAAACTCAGGGGAAGTGACAACCTTGTCATAAAAAGGTTGCATCAAACTGACAGGATTTCAAATTGACAACCAAAAAATCGACCCATCGACAACAGGTTGAGTTCGTCATGGTTTATTTGGAAGGGCGCAGGTTAAAACCGGGGGGTTGAATAAATAAACATCTATATATATATATATTTCGCTTAGGAGCAGACTTGGTGGAGGCATTGTTAGGGAGGATAAACAAACGAAGCTTCAACAATCAGCAAGAGGGCGAATGGGCTCATTCTTGCCACGGTAGCAAAGGAAAAGGGCGAGCGGCCGACAATGAGAACGGATATGCGCTCTAACAATTAGAAACAAATACTATTACTTCAATAATGCTGTCTATTTCAGCCGAGTTGAATCAGCGGGAATCAGCTAGTTCCGTTTTTTTTTTTCGAAAACAAAAATCGGTGGACAGTGGACACATATAAAATGGAAGCGAAAAAAGCCAACAAATTAACTGAGCAAAAATTTAGAAAAAACATTAGTGTCCCTATCCGCATACTCACAGCCCTGAAGGTACACGAATAAAAACGGGTTAGAGTTCACTCGAACGCAACGAACTATAATTTGAACTCCAATTCGCAAAACGTAAACCCACAAACACACACAAAATAGACGCCATAAACAGCAAAACGCTACAAAATTGAAAGATAAAACTGCATACACAAAATGAACACAAATTATAGTTCAAATTATAGTTCGTTGCGTTCGAGTGAACTCTAATCCGTTTTTATTCGTATACCTTCAGGGCTGTGAGTATGGGGATACGAGCTCTAATGTTTTTTGCTCAGTTAGTTTTTCTGTTTTCTTTTTTCTCTCTCTCTGCTTGGTTTCGTGATGGTTTTCTGCTGTGATCTACCTCCCCCATGCTTAATACTTTCTACTTAATCACTGCAACATTTCCACCCCCACCCACATAAAAGAAGAAATACATAACATTCCCCTTTTTTCCTGAATTGTGTCTTTTTCTTATTTCCTTTTACTCTTTAATCTCTATGTTTTAATTTTTTAATGTTTTTTTTGTTTTGTTTTGTTTTGTTGGTGTTCTTTAACTTATTCTATTGTTTCCCTCTCTTTCTTTGTCCCCATTCACCTTTTGTGCATTTACTGCCATCCTCCCCTTCAGTATTTTTTTAAACCTACCTTGACTCCCAGAATTCCTTGGTACAGTTCCTTTAACATGGCGACTTGGTGAACTGGATGTTGAGTTTGTGACTTTTATGTGTTTTTTTTTTAATCCTTTGAAAATGGATCCAACTCTTGAAAAGCTCTGAAATATTAAGTACCAGGGTTTTTATCAGTTTTATGCGTCGAGCATGAGTGTCTTTTTAACTGTACGAAACGCATTTTTTAATCATTCCTACGATTAGAAAGTTAACTCGATATGGCAGCTTATCTCTTCCAAGCCAACGCTGGGCCCTGGCGGTAACTGCGGCTACTAACGCTTCTGCTAATGCTTTGCGTGTGAAGTCCCCGAAGTAGCATGGAGGAAAAGCATTATGAGAGGTATTAGTAGCCGCAGCTACCGCCAGGGCACCGCGAAGGCTTGGAAGAGGTAAGATGTGATATCTAGTTAACTTTCTAATGTATGGTTGAGCGGTGGGACATATCAGTTGCCTAAAAGAGGAGTTTTTAAAGTCAGCGGCTTGCGACTCGCTTGCAAGCGGAAACGCTGCCCGTTTGTTATTTCAATGGGAAAGCGTTCCCCGCGGCCAAGCGACTCGCAAGCCGCTGACTTTAAAAACATCCCTAAAGCTTGTAACACCGTTCCCTTCCGTTTCGTTCCGTCACGTCACGTCGCAGGCCGTCAAATTTCTATTCGGATTAAAAACATGTAAATTAGGGGAGCCATGTATACTGCTCCGTCCCGTTCCGTGACGACCCGTCGGCTAACTGACGGAATTGTCGAAGCAAAATCCTTTCAGTCAAAGACTGATCGCATCGGAGAAGTGTACGCACCTGCCGTCAGTCGACGGCCGTCGTCGTCCGTCACGCGCCTGCGCACAATGCCTTTTCCCTACTAAATACAGATGCGAACCTATTTCAGTTGCCTTCTGGACTTAAATGCCCGAGCGTAAAGAATTAACATCTAATTTACTACGAAATTCAATTCAATTACCTACTCAAACTCAAGGTCACTACAAGTCCTCCTTCATTTGCATTGCCAGTTTGGGGGCGAAGCAATGTGACGGAAGCAATGTGCGCTGGACTATCCGTTGCCGTCAGTCGTCGGAACGGAGTAGTGTGCTACAAACTTAAAGAAGCTAATCTGGTTGATGACTGGAAAGGGAACCCTAGCAAAGTCTCTGCATGTCTGTGCCAACCAGAGAAACCACCATGCTCATTCAGCAACTATGGGACCTATTCTGGACATTTTCAGCCTCCTGCACTGATTGGACGTTTGCCGGATCTGGACTTCTTTCTACAGAAACGTCTAATAATGTTTATTTGTGCAGAATCAACTTTCAGTTAGGTTAAAGAGACATTCCTCGAAAAATCAGGATGATCAAATGGTGGAAATACCGTGAAGAGTCATAAAATCGACGTATTGCTTGAATCTGACTATCTCTGGTTTTCCGCTTGAATTTCTCCAGCTAAATTGTCCCTTTCATCGTCGTGGGGCAGATATAACCCAGTATGAGTTCATGCTCCCTAAAAACAAAAAAAAACAAAGAAACACACAATCATTGTGCTTCAACCAATTGCACGTACTTTCAGATGTCATGTTAGATACCAGGTCTCTTATTTGTTGCACTCTAATTTCCGGTTAACTTCCCCGTCATATTTTATGTCTAATTTCGCATGTTTGACGGTGAAAAAAAAAAGGTAAACCCTTATCCAGTTTCACTGATTTACAAACTTAAATCTACAAATAAATAGAACTGGAATTTATGTGGGAAATTATGTGTGGCGAATATGGCTTCAAAAGTTGTACAGATGATAGACGAAAACACATGATGAAAAGGTCCTTTTCTCTACTTATTCGTGGTTCACTAAAAAAAGGCAAGCAAAAGGCTAAAAGAAATTAATAAAAAGAGATACAAAAACACCCTGGAAAATGACAGGTATGCAAACAGTAAGGAAGTTTCTAAACCGGATGTTTCTAAACCGGAAGTTTCTGTTCAGGAGTTTACATCAGTCGTCTGTAAAAATTATTAAATTCATTATAATTTACAGATAAAATTTACAAATAAAAAAAAAACTCAAAAAAGTCCGCGATTGTTAGCTTGACGTCACACCTTACCAGTAGAACACATATGCTTGAGAAATGGGCGGTTAATCGGCGATAATAGCTCGTTTGCTCGAAACGGAGAATTCCAATGTCTCGGGGTTGGGGGAAAATCTGACTCACGCTACGCGCTTGTGGCATTTCCCCCTATTTAAGGGGTGGATTGCCCCTTAACTCTACCACCCCTATTTTATTTTTGTTTTAACGTAAAAGGACTCAAATTGGAGGGACACAAGACAGGGATGCAGACAGGGATAGAAGATTGGCCTGGTGTTTAGAGGTCATTAGGTTACCTTCTACCAACGGGGGCGTCTTTTGCTACACAAAGATCCGTAAGTTCGGGCAAGTTTGTACGAGCCCGGGTTGGTTGGTATAGCTTCTGATTCACGTTGACAAAAATCCTAACTTCACAAACCAAGAAAACATAGTCCAATCAGCGTTGCTGAGTGGTGACAGAGCTCAAACTAGTTGACCGTGCTGATCTGATAAGCCAATGGAACGAAGATCTTGCCAAAGTTTGTGCCAGATCCGCCATTCAGGGTAGTGTGAGGGACTACCAGCTTCCTGCAGTAGTTATGGGATCTATTTTTCACATAATCTCCTTCAACGATGGGAGGATGCTGGTTGGAATCCCTTGGTTTGCCTCTCCTATTACTAGCCTTCTTTCTCTTTCTAATGGTCTCGCAAGGTCCAAAATTAAGCCGGTGCCTCTATTCGAGCATCCGTTTGCTTCGCAGTAGGAAAGGCTCCAAGAAATTACGTTAAAAAAAAAGCGATTCAGGACAAAGCGAAAGCCGCTGTTACCCTTTCATTCCGGAAGACACCCGCACCCCTAAACAGTACACAACATGAACTAATGCGAAACGATTTGAGGAAATAAATGCCACACAGGTAACTGATCCACGCTCTGTCAAACAGGACCAATTGACATGGAGTCAAGTTAAAGCGATCATCTTCTTTAAAACGACCAAATGTCCGCACTCTTTCTTCAATTCTTTCCCTCCTTCCACTCCCCCCGACTTCTCTCTCTCTCTCTTGTAAACCTAACCCGTTCCACCATCCTGGCCGCTCAGCGTAACTCTGTCGAAACAAATAGGGCGCCATTAATTAGTCGGTTGTCAAGACGATCAACAAACAGAACGCAAACCAGGTTCCGTTGCCAAGATGGAAAACAAGATGGCTGCCAAAGACGGCATGGAAAGAGCGATTCTTCTTTTTCCCGCTCTTTTCTTTTTTCATCGTGAAAGGGTTGAAAGTTTCTTGGTCTCTCACCTGCCTAACTGTTATCAGGAACGCTCGCGCGCGTCTCTCTATCTGTTGGTATGTCTACGTTGCAAAGAGGAAAATTTACGAGCAATGTCGAAAAAGGAGAGAGATATCTAAATTTAAATGCAAATGCCTTACGCCTAATTTATTTGTCTTAACCTCGGCTAAACAGCAGTCGACAATCTCACCGAGACCTTTTTGTCTTTGCGTACGAGATTGGCGACAGTGTGAGCCAGTCCCTTAAACGCCTAACGACATTCAGGGTGACAGCGGGCCAGATTCGACAGATGTTTCAAATCTAACTTGTCGGACGTTAAAGGGGGAAATTCCGATCTCGTTTCTGCGTGGCCGCTAAAGAGAAACAATAACTCCTTTGATCTGCTCCTCTTAATTCTTTTGTTTGGACTTTACTCACGCGTTGGGGACAAGC
>JAHWFP010265728.1:0-22103 GCA_023313725.1 Lithobius niger | reverse complement strand
TAACCTGTCGGTCTCGAAATCCATCAAGAATTGGTTGAACTTCAGCTCTTAAAAATAATTTTGTGATATACACAATATTAGTTTGTTTGATATTCTGTAAGTAAAACTTTCTGAACGGTTTTGTGCAAAAAAGGGTGACTGAAAACTTTTGAATTTTCGCTTTAATTTGCTTGCAAAGTGGCCAGCCATGAGGATGCCTTGAATTTCCAAAAGCCGATTGCGTTGTGAAGACTTTTGCAAACAGAACCTGACATTTCTGTGTGCCTAACATTTTGTGTTATAGTATACACTAAATAAATCTTTACCAATGCTCTGATCAATGTTGCTGAAATCTACCAATCTCGAGCCGACCTCTTCCATTGGAACCACTTACCCATCGTATTATGCCTGTGAAAAAAAAGTCAGTACCACTTTAAATGGCAGCGTTTTTTAAATATACCTCTTGTGTGTGTTTGGAAAATTCTGAGTCAACTTGCATCTACTAATGAACTTGCTGATTGGAAGCTTTGGATCAATTACATTTGCTGATTATGTTCTTGATTATACCTTTACAGGGCCTTGTGCATTGTGGCACTGTCATAGGTCAACTTGGACCTTTAGGATTTTTTAAGGTAATTCATTAGTCATGGAGGTTAAATAATGTTTACATCATAAAGCAGCATGCTTCCATTATATTGAATGCTTTCCTGTGTGAGAAAGTTTTGTCGCATTCAGTCAAACCAGGAGCTGGCTGGCAATGCCTCGACTGGCGTTGACCAGTGAGTACTGGCAGTCGGCCACTTGACTGGGTTCTGCTTTGTGTGTTGTTTTTAACTTTAAAGTTTCAGCTACATCATCAGGAAACGTGTAATTTCGAAAAATGAAACCTTTAATGTGGTTAAGGGAATCATTAACACCTTGGCTACTGATAACATGTATACGGCAGGCTAAACTTCTGACACAGCCCAACAATGTATATACAGGCTGGTCCGAAAGTCCGTTGCACCCCACCAAAAGCCCTAAAGAATTGAAATTAGGCACCTGACTCCTACGACTTTTTGTCCCTAAGATGGGGGCCACTTACTGAGCTTGCGTTGGGACGCCCTGCTCCCCTCAACCCCCAGATATAAAATTTAACTTTTTTCCTGTGAGATATAGACGTTAGGTTCCAATTGGGGAAATATGCGCGTGGCCCAGACAACGTGATATCCGAAAACGGCATGCCAATTGGATAAGCAGGATGAGTTTTATTACACCTTCAATGTTGCCCCACACCCACTTACATGTTTCCCGGCACGATGCAAGAAATTGTCCGGTGCACCCATCAAATGTTTTACAGCTCTGAGAGTACACACCTTACACATAGAACCAATGTTGGGTCCAAAAATGGGGGCCACTGCATGAGCTTGCATTGGGGCGCCCTGCCTCCTCAACCACCAGTTATAAAACTTATTTTTGTTCCTGTGAGAAATAGACGTTTGCTTCCAATTGGGGAATTATGTGCATGACCTAACCAACCTGATCACCAAAAACGGCATGCTAATGAGATAAAAAGGATGTGTTTATTACATCTTCAATGTAGCTCCGACGCCCTCATGAGGGCTTACCTGCACGGTGTGAAAAATTGTCCGGTAGGGCTGCACTCTCCAAAGGTTCTACAGCACTTGGACCACACACCTGACATATTGGACGAATGTTGTCCCTAAGATGGAGCTGGAGGGGGAGGGGCATGCATGACCTTACATTGGGGTACCCTGCACCCCCAACCCCCTAGTTACCAAGTTTATTTTTGTTCCCTACAATTAACACGACTAATACTCCTGGGTTGGGCAGTTGATTCCTACACTTCCCTTAAATTGAAGAGCGCACGCACTATCGCCTATGCCTGTACGTCAATTGATGACGATTGATCACGAATAAATATAAGAATAAATATTTTGGTAGTGCCTCACTCCACGTGTAACTACGTAAGACGAATGAAATAAAAAAGCGATTGAACCGCATGATTTTTGGAGACCCGCCCGAGAACCGAACAATTTTTTTTTCCTGGCCTAACAATGAATTTTTCAAATGCAGGTCCGTAATAAAGAGGATTTAGCTAGAATTAAGGCCTATTTTTGCTATGGTGCATGTATTTGACATTTGGTTGTGGTAATATCATCTTTAAAATACCCTAAAGACGTACATTTCCATTTCAATATTTGGACTGTATTGGAAATGGCCTTTACTTGTTAATTAATGCCAACATACAAAAATTAACCAAAACATTTAATCTTATTGTCGACATCCCTTCGGCTGTTGATAGAGATTAGAATAAAGCCTTCCGTAGCCAAGTTATTAAGGATCGGTGGTGGGGAGGGTTAGTACGCTGCAGTAGTGGTGCTGTCCCTACCAATCAGCTTAAATTGCATACAGCACTGTACTGAGTATAATTTATAGCGTTATGCTTATAGCTTCACATAGCTTTTACTTTAAATAATGTTTATGTACTTGAAGGTGAATAATAATTATAACATTTTTGTCTCCAGGGCTATGTCCCAGCTTTTATTCGTCTCGGACCACACACTGTGCTGATGTTTTTAATTTTCGAACAACTTACGAAGAATTTTGGAATTTTAGTGCCAAACAGGGAAAAGGAGTAAATGTTGTGATAGCAAAACTTCTAAATGAAGACCACATTCAGAGAAGTGTAGCTTCCTAGTAGTTTAAATTTGTGGCCTTACGCCAACATACTAATGCAGCATATCAACGGCCAAGCCGATATTGGCTCGGTTTAAGTGTTGTCACCCAATATCGATTTTGTGCAGAGGTATGTAGAGCAATCTAGTGTAATGTGTATGGTGCCTATTTTATGGTGACGTAAGAGGGTTTATTTTTTAAGATACATTTTACAGTGAAAGCTGCAGTAGGGCATTAAATGTCTGTGTTTTTTAAAAGGGGTTATTTTTTAAGATACGTTTTACTGTGAAAGCTGTATTAGTGCATTAGTGTCCGGTTTTTTTTTTTTTACATTGAATACTAGTGTAGCATTTCCCAACCAGTGAGGCACACCTCCCTGGGAGGCATGGAACAACTGCAGGGGAGGCACAAGCCACGTCTGCCTGTAATGAACTATAAAGAACAGTGGCAAAATTTTATTTAAACAACGCATCGTAAAGTATTCGTTAATGAGAAAATAAGACGGGCAACCGTTTTTAGAAATTACATTTATAAAAGATTTTCAAGTCTTATCAGTATGATTATATATTAAACAGCAATGAGAAGGGGGGGGGGGGAGTTAATGCATGCTGGTTCCGATGGGGAGGAATACTGTAGAAAAGGTTGGGAACCACTGTACTAGTGGTTCAAGAATTGTTCAGGAGACTTGTTGTAGAATTATGGATTTATTATTTATTAAACGCCAATCCATGGTACCACGTACTATGAGAATAATACCTGAAAAAGGAATGGAAAATGCATGCTAGAAAGCTAACTCTTATGAGCGCTAAGAAAAAAATCCACCAGGGGCAAGCATACGTACTAAGAGTAGCGGGGCCACTATTAATCAACAATGCAAATATTCGTGGTAATATTAAAAATATACACTCATTCTGCAGGCGTGCGACTACGCATTTTAATAATTTTTATTTCCGTTCACTGGTAATTTAACTTACTACTGTGACAATGCAATGAGCCAGGCTACTTGTGTAATGTCTTTAATGACGACTCTTAAACTCGTCAGGAATTTCAGTGATGACACCAACGTTCTTGTCATCCAACAAGACTTAAAAACCATATCCTAGCTTGGCAGCAGCCATCCAGCAATTCTTCAATGCTAACAAGTGTGAAGTCCTTCACTTAGGCTATAACCCATCAACAACGCACCCCTCAAACATGCTAACTACTTGTCGTCGTTGACAGTAACCTGAAACTTAGCACCCAATGCACTGCAGCTGCAAGGAAAGCAAACTTCTCCTTCCTCAAAGTTCAAAATTGCACATATGCTGTACGTTGCATTTGTCCGCCTTATGTTGATTGCTCAGTACAGGGCTTCGGCCCCTTACTTGGCTGAAGATAAGATATTCCGCGAAGTAGTCAAACACGGGCCACCAAACTGTTTCCAGTCCTACGTAACCTTCCTTATCAAGAAAGATTGCACCTGATGAACTAACAAGATCTTGAAACCCTCATAACTGCAAGCAAGGAGATGTTCTACAAACCTTCAAAATCGTAAAAAGCATTTACAGGCTCCCCAACGATAAGTTGCTAGCGGAACCTAGATTGCCAATAGAAGCTATGCTCGCAACCTGATGCAGCTTCTACAATCAGTGATGAACCTCTGGAAAGGTCTTCCCCACGACGTTGTTTGTGCGCCAAGCCTGAATGCCTGCAAACCCAGGCTCTATCGCCATTTCTTTGTTTAATGTCACTTCCCGCCTCGTAAGTCATTTTATAGTGGTGTAGTCATTTTATTATGTTAGCGGATGGATCTCATCCAGCAGCCAGTTTCATCTGCTGGTTTTGGTAGAGTGAAGGGAACTAATGGTATGTATTTACATGAATTTTTTCTAAAGTCGCTCTACCAAGAGGAGTATTTTGCTCCCTCCGTCATTTCCCTTTGAAACACCCATTAAGTTGATACACCCTGTACGCCAAACTTATTTAGTCCCAGATTGGATCACGGTGCCTATGTTCTTGTCCCACAGGGCATGAAAAAAAAATGCAGAAAGGCTTCAAAAAGTACAGAATTTGTTTTAAAGCCGAATTTTTAATCATTATTTTTTATTGCCTTTCGTACAAAGATACACAAAAATGAGAAACAAGGTAATTGGAAAAAAATGTACAAGAAACAACTGGGGAACAGAACGTACATAGAGAGGAGAAAAAAAAGTCTTGCTGCGTTTGACCCCTAGGCCTCCTGCACTGCCACAACTTGCACATGGTCAAGTGCTTGCAGCTTTAATGACTAAGGATCGCCTTGGTGGGTTCGAATTTCGCACCACTCTCCTAAGCTTAACAAACCTGCGGTAACAGTTCCACCTAGGCCACGGCCATCCATGCCACCCCTGCACACAATGAGAGTTGGACCGGCATACGCCAGGGGGACGATGCTAGATGGACGGCCCCAGAAGATGGGCACCCTGGCAAAGTTTTGAACTGCATTCCATAATGTTGCTTGGAGGCTGAGCATCAACAATTCCAAGGTGAGCACGCCACCATCTCTTAAAGCTTGATGATTGTGCCAGTATTTAAGTAAACACTGTGCTCGTTTCATAGGCCCGTGGTAAACCTGTGTAATCTCCTTGATTGATCTGTTGTGAATTTTATATATGGCCAGTCCGTATTGACTTAGCTTGGATTTAAGCAGGTATATTTTTACTTCTCCCGAAGAGAAGGTGTGCAGGGTTGCGTTCCCCAACCGGCAAAGTTCCGACCGGACCTTTTTGATAATAGTTATCGTCACCCAAAACTGAAGGTAGGTCAACTCCTGGAAGTTTTTCTACATGGAGCTACAGTGCTCGTCGACTTGAGTGCCATAAGGACATCATCATCTGCATAAGCTACTACGTTAAATGCAACTCAATTAACCCAGCATCTAGTATGCATGCAGCAAATTCTTTTTGTCGCCTCATCCAGAACCAAACAGAATAGGAATGGCGAAAGAGCTACCCTACCGGACTCCACAAGTGGTGAGGACATGATGTATCCCCATCGAATCTAGAGTAACTATCGCTTGTAAAAGCCTTCAGAAGTGCAATAATGAATGAATTGTGGCAATTCCCACTGCTGGAGAGTATGCACAAGAGCCATTGAGACACTTTATCAAATGTCTTTGATACATTGGCAAAACGTGTGTACAATTCAGCCACTTATACAATGTTGACAGCTCCTGTAACTGCATAAACGGCAAGTTGCGTAGAGTGCTTTCTTTAAAACAAAAAAAAAACTGGGCATCATTAGTGCTAGTCGTCAACTTCAATCTATTCAGCAGAAGCAGATCCAGAAGTTTTGCCTAAGAACTCAAAGGGTGATAGTTGTTGCTTCATTGGGTCAGCAGTGGCATTCGTCAGAATGGGGGAAATTGTAGTTCGCATAACAATCTCTGGGCAATGAGCATGTGTGAGGGTGGTAGACTGGTAGTAAACAAGTAAGCCAGAAGCTGATGAGCGTGTGCCTGCAAGTTGGAGGTGTTCAGTCGTCCTTTAGGGCCTGGCTTTGTTCAGCTTAATGACGTTAAGCAGACAGTTGATTTCCACAGGGTTTATCTCTGGGATATGCATGTCAACAGTACCTTGGAGTGATCTCCTGCCGCGCCTCAATATCTGGCCGGGGATCATGCCCATTTGTGTAAATCTCTCTGAATTTACAGTGCCACGTGGAAACTTTTTTTTCCTAGTCCAAGAGGTGTGAAAGTGTTAATATGTAATAAATGTTAATTAACACTTGTCGTGTATAATCGTGCCAGAAGAGAAGCATGTTTTCCTTGTTCCCGATGGTCAGAAAGCAAATTTTTAGCGATGTAATTTCCTTAACATGGGGAATTATAAAGATAGTAAATTACAACTGGTGTTAGGCCATGCAAAGTTAAAAAAATGGTTCAAGGGCACAGAAAGTGAAAACTGATGAGGGATGAGGCTTTTTCTTTTTTATCTTTTACACATACGGTTCTCGAGCACAGAAAGTTGAAAACTGACGAGAGATGAAGTTTTTTTTAAATATTTTTTAACACATTTAAAGTAAAAAAAAGTGCCGTTTTCATACTGAATTTAAAAAAAAAATGGTCAGATTGCTTCAACACATCATTTAAAAAGCAATTTTTCGGAAACTTTTATTCGCAGCAAGCATAGATCGGATTTCAGAAACCCCCGCAAAAAAATTTGATGCGAAGCTTTTTAGATGATGCGGCAGATTACGTAGCACTGATACAACAGTAGTGATCAGACTAATGTTGACTTTGAAAAAATCACTAATAAATGCCGCGTCAATTATTTTTATTTCTTGCAAAATTGATGCGGGAGGGCATGAGAACCATTTTTTTTACTTTGCATGGCCTTATGTGGTGACTGTTAAGTGTTGAAAGTGCAATATTTAGTACTAGTTGTTCCCCTGCATAACATACGCCGGTCTAGCAGATTCAACTCGGCTCTAATAGTCAGCATTATTGAAGCAATAGTCTTTGTTTCTAATTATTGTTAGAGCGCATATCCGTTCTCGGCCGCTCGCCTCTTGCTGTTTGTTCCAGGGTAATAGCTATCATTATTAAAGCTTCCTTTGTTTAATCATGATCCCTCATCATCATCAAGTCTGCTCATTAAACAAAATATATGTATAGATTGTGCCATGCTTAAAAATAATGGTTTGGTTTGTGAGCGAGGCCGTAAATTTAAGCACCAGGCATTGTATTTTATTTAACTGATGATGTTTTTTTGACACAAAAGCTCAAAGCTTGAAGAGTATTGATATCCTATAAAAATAACTTTTTTTTGTAAATAGGTTCTTTATATCTTGTAGTGTTTATTGTTTTTTTTTTTTTAGTTTTTGCAGTATAACTTCGATAGTTGTTTGAGCTAAAGGTTTGAAATTTGCATTATTGAAAAACTCGTGTCGGGCTGGTTAAAATGGTAATTGGAACGTTAAAATCGGTAAAAATAAAGAATTAGAAAAATTATGAATTTTATTGGCTGGATGGAACAATGATTCCGACAAAATTTATTTACCCACAATAATTTAAGGCAGCCGCACACTACTGTAAACCAAATGCTTAACTTTGCATAGCTTTTCAGGTCTTTGCGAATTCTGTGAGCAGAGGTATTCACGTAAATGTCACATGGGCCAGACCAAAAAAAATTATAAAGGAAAATGCCACACTTGACACCGCCAGACATGTTAAAACTACAGTTTTCTCGAAAACGCTTGAATTTTTGGGAAGGTAAGTAAGTGCGTCTTTTCCCTTTATAATGCTTTCAATCAACCACTTTTATCATCTATTATTACTATTAATGATTTTTGGACCAAAAATCCAACTTTACCAATGTTGCTAACATAGGACACATGTAAAGTGTTACGATCAGCCGGAAAAAAGACACGTGCAAGTGCTGAAAGTGCATACTATATTTAATAAGTGCTGGTAGTACAATATTTAATATATAAGTGCACATATTTAATAAATGTTGGAAGGGCAATATTTTATAAATGTTAAACAGGTAATATTTTATAAATGTTGAAAGTGCAATATTTTAACTGTTGAATGTGTACGATTTAATAAGTGTTGAGTGTGTGTGATATAATAGTAGAGTATATGTGATGTGTTGAATGTGTGTGATTTAATAGCTGACAGCTCAGTACAAGTGGTGAAAGCACAATATTTAACAATTTTGTAGGCACTGAAAGTGCAATATTTAATATATTGCAGGGCTCGACATAAGCAGTATCTCATCGCACTTGCGATGCATTATAGTTGTTTTGCGAAGGAGTTTTTAATTTATGTCGCAAACAAATCGTGTTGGGAATCTCTTTAATCATTTGGAATCTCGTTATCGTTGGTAATCTCGTTACTCTTAGTGAGCTTCGTACACGTTGTATTCCGCATGCGAACAGCGTTCGACGCAGCTATTTTACCGATAATTGGAAACGGGCAACTGATTAGCTTACATGGTTTGCATTTCGTTTAAATGCAAAAAAGCAGCCAACAATGTTAGTTGTTTTAGTAGCTGCACATGCTTTAGCTTTCTAATTAACAATTACTTGCCCTCCTTGATGCTGTAGTAAGCATGGTCAAACAGGCTAGCGAGGGGGGGAGGGGGTGTTTGAATAAGCTGTTGTCTTGAAATTGTAGAAATGTTAATCTTACAGCCTAAAATATTAAAATTAAAAGAACTAATTAAATTAAATAAAAAAATACTCTGGCAACACAACGAGAGCTTTGAAAGCTTCCGTTTGTTGACAAAAGGTTCTGGTACCACTACAGTAAAAATACGTGTTGGGCCTTATTTTTTTTTATAAGTAAAAAAAACCCAAAAACTGCTAATCACAATTTTGAATCTGCTATACAAGTTTCATTTCGTGTCGAGTCAATTTTTTTAAAGTTAAGTCAAGCCCTGTAATGGGTGTATATATTGCTGTACTTAATAGATGTACAGAGCCGGCCCTAGGTACATTGACAATGTGGATCCGAAGGGATTTCAAGCTAGTAAAATAAAAATAGCTTTCAGAATTTTGGGGTTGTGTAGGGCCTCAAATAGGTCTTGGGGCTGGCTCGGGATATTTAAATTGCAAGAATTAATTTAATGAACATTCCAGTACGATCATGCCTAGAGTTAGCATATTTTCTGTATTGATGGAAAACCTATATACAAGTGGTCTTATGGAGGCTTATACTGCACTGTAGTGTTTTAGTGTAGGTTGACTGTCGAAACAATGCGACATAGCCTTAGTTTTGAGATGGTTTACAGTATCCTGGCATCAGCTGCGAAGAATGTATACGATTTGAGATTGTTTGCGGTATCCTGGCATCAGCTGTGACGAATGTATACCGCTGTGATGATTGTATACCAACTTTGATTATGATAGGAAACTTGAACACGTATCGATTGTACTTTCATGGTTGGCAGCGTATACATTCTTTAACTGGCTTGCTTCCTACTCCGATCTCAAAAAGCTGAGGCAGTCTTACTTTCCGCCTTCCTGTTTTTTCCCACCTTTCCTTGATGTTTGTTTAATTGAACAGTCTTTAACATATAAGCGGAAAACACCGTAGTGCACTTCATTGATAAAACAACTAAAACCATTTTTTTTGGTGAAGAAACGAGTTACATTAAGTAGCACGTTTTTTTTTTACATAATGAGGTTAAATTAAGGAATACGGAAAGTGATGCTTTACACAAAAGGACTTTGGAGTTGTAACTGCGGCAAATATGATGGTGGAGGCTGCTACAAATGACACCGAATTGGTTAGCTATGAAACAGAAAGGAGTAAACTTAACTTTCCATCTGAAGGAGAAAAAAAAAGTCAAAAGTAGGCTTGACTTGCGAATAAATTTGAAACGCTGGCTTTCTGCAGCGTGATTACTGATTAGTGTGATTAACGATTACTTGGTGTGTTAGGTAATTAAGATCAAGTGTTAGTGCCTAAAAAATGGGCATTTTAGCCATGATTTTATGTTAACTTTAATCACAAATTGACTCCTGATTATCTTTTTCATTATGAAAATTCCTGTTTTCCTGGCAGCAGTTCCTACTTTTGTTCCTAATTTTTGTGCTCCGTCCCTGAAAATAGCATCAGTGGTTAGTTTTTAGCGTCGGTATACTTGAATACATTCCAAAAACCATGAAGTGAGGGAGATGCTGTGGCTATTGTTACGTCTGCTTGAACAGTAATTTACTATAACTTTATAATAGAGCCAACATGTGTACATAAACACAAACACGGCGTTTCTATCTGAACATCATGAAAGGTTGTACATTCTGTGAACTGTACTACTGTAATGTGTTGGTAAAGACACTCGTATTTTATATTATTTTTATTCTATGTTAAATTTTTATTTATTTTTCAACTTTTATTACTTATTGAAATAAATGTTGATTTCGTCAAATTGTATTGGAGAGTTGGTTATCTAATTAAGCAGTGAACATTTACTTGTATACTTAAATTAAAATAAAGCTGTGGAATTCTGTCTGGCATGTTACCTCTTCTTACAGAGGAATAGACGATTCACTCGACAGTTACCTGTATACTCAGTTTAATGAGTAAATGGCCGTAAGGAACCGTTCATTATTTATCAACGGGGGTGGGTGGACGAATTGCCGCCATCAATACAAAAAAAATTCATAACCCCCCCTTTGATGTCGAGATGGTTTTTTTCCCCCCCCCCCCAACAAAGTTCTATTACAATTTTCATTTTCATGAAATGGGTGTATGAAAACAAAAACCGGTAAACGGCGATTACAGTGGTTTTGCAAAGTCATTTCAAGAAATAAAATCACGCCTGAACCACCAGGAAGAACACAGTTCACAGTTCTACTTGAATTTTCGGAGAAAATACGGGTGTATGAAAGGCCTACTTTAATATATTGTGAGATGTGCTGAGCTAAACTAATATTACGTGTTTACGTTTTGTGTGCTTAGATTTCAAAGTAAAGGATATTTACCGTTCCAATATCCTTGCAAATTTTCGACAGTCAGGTTTTCTGGAGTTGGAGGGGCTCAGAATGACTCTTCATCAGGCTACCACATCACCGCTTACTTCGTCGTGAACGTTCGTCTGCTGCTATCGTTCGTTGGAATGCGGCGTGAGGCATAGCCGCCGTAACTTGCAGGCCAGTGCACCACTTCTCCCGCAGCAACTTATTAAACTCTCCTCTCAGCAGGAACTGAATGTTTGGGTTTGACGGTCCCTGGATATTCATCAGCACAGCCTTCTCTCGGCTGTGGTGTTGAATAGCCAGGGATTCGAGGCTTCTCATATGGACATCATTGTTAGAGTTGGACTTGAGGAGTGTCACAGTGCCTTCCCAGTTCATTTGGTGTCTAGTTTCCTTGTGGTGGACTGCAATGCCAGTAAATATCCTTTACTTTGAAATCTAAGCGTAGAAAACTTAAACATGGACTCGAATTTTCAAAGTAAGCGATGTGACATTTTTAATTTATTACATAATTCTATAATTTGCTATGCACTTCTTTTCTCGCAGTTCCCTCCTGATAGCACCTCCAAAAAAATTAACCCCCCCCCCCCTTTTTTTTAAAAAAATTTCTTACCCCCCCCCCCCCCCCTCCTCAGTTGTGCTGGCCCACCGCCTTTGATAAATAATGAACAGTCCCTAAGGCACAATAGTTTTGTGCCAAATGCTTGGGCATGTTAGGTTTACTTTTCAGTCGAAGATTTATCTTTCACCTCCACTGCACAAATATAGATTTTCGACCCTGTCAACAAGTCCATTCACGATGCCATCTACAGATTGGTGCTGTTAAAACTGTTCCACAAATCAGCAATGTCTCCTAATGCCATGGATATGCTTTCTTTTTGTGTTAGTGGGTTTGGTGCTTTCTCCAGCATTGCATTTTTAGCATAAATATAGATCGCTAAAGTTTGTGTCTCGAAGCTTGAGACTAGCTCGATAATGTGCTTTCATATTCATACTGCGTTTAAATCTTGCTAATGGCACTTTTCCAAGCATTAAAATCACTGTACTGTACTTTTTACCATCCAGATTTTACCGTTCCGCAGCTTTACCTGTAAGCATGGTTGATGAACTGATCAGTTTAAGCAGCAGTTCCTAATGCTATTAAGTATGATACGTCTGTTTAAGCAACATAATTTCATCGTAGAAGTGCCAATAATCAATTTTTTAGACACTTTAAGTTTCTGGTTTTATTTGTGAATCCTCATAATAATCGACTTCGCGAGCATGTAACTTGGTTTAACTTTCGTTAACAATGAACCACTAAATATCAGAATCTGGTATCTGCCGACGTTTTCTCAACATCGGGATTAGCTTTGGAACTGCACATTGGTGCATCACTACCTTTAATTTCACAAAATCAAAGGGCCTACTGCAGAATCACAAAGCTTAAAAACATAACATCATTACTGCGATAATGGAGAAAATTGTCACTAGATGGTGCCCATTTAACAGTTCGAAATCCGTTTTAAAGTCTAACAAAGTATGCTGGTTAGAAACGGGCTCAAGTTCTAAATTAGCATAAAATGCTTCCACAAGGTCATTGTTTTGGCAGTAAATTCATTTCACAAAACTCAAAAACACTTAACTGCCAAAAGCTTATTCTTTAGTAAGACCATGCTGGCCTATGATTAAAGCAATGACCAAGTAAAGAATTTTTTATTTTTTTTTATTTTTCAAGGACATTCAATGCCTGCAAATGTCAAAATGGAAATAAGTGCTTATACGTTTTCTAAGTACCGGTACAAGCGTTGTGTACAAACAATGTCTTAAGGTGCCTATTCATTGAATGACAGGTTGCAGCAATGAGCGCCGTCTGCCATCATTTAGTTCTATTTATCACTTGATTTCAACAAGCGAAGCAATGTGCAAAAAAATTTCATTTTGCACAACAAACCAGCTGCATGTCTCCTTCCTTAATGATTGACTGTAAAGTGGGTGCATCCACATGCACCAGGGAACAAGTGGTCAAGGGTAACGATATCGCTGTCACTAGATGATGCCCATCTAACAGTTCAAAATCTGTTTTTCAAAACGGTCGATATATAGAAAAAAAGCGCCCGTGATGTTGTTCGTTTAACTTTACTTCTTGCTTCTTGGTGCACGTGGGCGCACCAACTTTACACTCAATAATTAAGGAGGCACATGGCTTGTTTGTTGTGAAAAAAGAAATTTATTTTTCTGTGTTCCTTTGCCTGTTGAAAGTAAGGGATAGACAGAACTAGAGAGCGGCAAATGGCTATAGATGCTCAGCTTGTCATTTGGTTGCAATTCCCGTTTAAATGTAACGTGCCAATCGGCCACAAAAATAATTTCTACTAGCTGTGCCAATTTGAAGGTTTATTTATTTTTTATACAAATAACAGTATGCCTATTGCACTTGTTTTCACCTACATACAATACGTAAAAATAGCAAACTTTTGTATAAATAAGGACAACAATACAATACTACCAAAAATAAAAATATATTTACAATAAATACACTCAGATATGGATACATACCAATAAAATGCGTTCAACTATTTCCTTAAATTTCGGGAGATTTTAACACAAAATTGCTGATCGTAAGTCGGAGGACGGGGTTGGAGAGGGAAGAACTCGTTAAATATGTACAGTACGGTACCATAAAATATAAAAGTACACAAACACACATCTAGGAGATAGGCCCTTGGAGGGGGCAGAAAGTCCATTGACAAATTAGAAAGATAATTCATGTAATGTTCACTTCAGGATCGACCATTCTGCATCAATTTGTCGATCTGGCAGCAATGAAATCGTCAAATGAAGCCTGGATTTTTATATTTTGTATCGTGCTCGCTGCTTGGGAAAAATTTATAGTGTTCTTTTGAACATCTTCTTAAATGTTTTAATGTATTAACCTTCTAAGGACTGTATTTGGCTTTAAAGGGCTTATTACAACTCATACAAAAAAGTAATCATAATTACTCACCCACTTGAGGTAAGGGAATGACACCTGGGTCGTTTTTTCCCTTAACGAACTGGCATTCATAACCCATATTTCGTCTTAATGGAATTAGCTGAAGGTTTTCAATCTGATAATAGAAAAGCTGCTGATTTACAGTAAGACTATGATTATACAGAGGGCGCACCCGTCCTTAAAGGATTGATTTGTTTTTTTAACGAGGTGCTTCTTCAAGACAATTAAATTATACATTTATACTGAAACACAGTCAACATTTTTTAAGTTGGTCCCACCACTAAAATTTTTATTTTTGCCAAATTTTAACTAATTTTGACTTAATAAAACACCACTGAAACGAGCCTTCAGCTGCACGTGTACCAGTCGATCGCCAATATTTGCGGTGCCGGCAACTTTCCATTAAGTATCAATAACTTAGTTCATACCATTTTCTTCAGTAAAGCTTATGTGTTTCCCAGCTATCTTTTAACTGTCGACTAACACAATGACATTAAGGTGTTAATTTAATTATTTAACTGTTAAAAATAACTACACCATGTTACATAGTAGTTAAAAAAAAAGTTACCGTAGTATTAAGTTTTGAGAATGTGGCAACCTTACGAAAAAAGAATAAAAGCTTTACTATTTCCTTGTCACTTTCTTTTAGGCAACATTCGATCACAATACGCACCAAAACATATTTCAAGTGTAATAAATGAATGTCGAGTTTTCCTGCCTTAAAAAAAAATGTGACGTTGTAGCCTGGCATGAACGAAAGCCAACTCGCAACCTCCTTGCTTCTTCCCCCACAATATAATAAAATATAATCCCTATAGTAAATCCAGACATTTTTCTGCAGTGCAAGACTATGGTAATATAATGCAGCTACAGTTAACAAAATTTGTGTATCGCACAAATTAAAATGATTTCTTAATAGTATGCTACATTTGACATTTGTATCATTCAAATCCTGTGTATCAACACTCGCAGCCCCTACATTTTGGTCTTGAGCTGTCGAGGAAAACAATGATGTCGCCTGCTTCCAATGCGACATTACATAATGCACCATTTTCATCGCCTGGTGATAACATTCGACCGAAACTTTCAATATATTTAAGGCAGTAATGCTAAGATTGTACAGCGACAGTTCGTGTGCCCTACCACATTAAAAATTATTTCTTAATAGTATTCTGCGTTCGATACTTGTATCCTTCAACACAAAAGTATGTAAACTGTAGTCCCTACAGTTTGGTCGTGAGCTGTCAGGGAAAACAAAACGTCGTCTCCTTCCAATGTGACATTACTTACACACCGCTTTCATCGCCTGGTGAGCATTCGATGGGAACTTTCACAACAGATTTTAGGCAGTAGTGCTAAGATTGTGCTGAATATTTATGCCAAATTAGGAAGATGGAATCCAATCTTTATTTTTGAAGACAACTGTCGAGCAGACATCGTGTAATTGGGCTTTGTTGGTTAGGTGGGAAATACTACACTGTAGTTAAGTATTTGATGAATTATATGGAACACATTATGGCCGATAACTATTCAGGATTTTTAACAATGACACTGCAACATAACTGAATGAAACCGAATACTGTATATAAGTAGTGAATAAAAAAAGTCACCAAGTACATAAAATAAATAGCTTGATAAATAATTAAGTCTGGATTTCACGAAAACATTAAGGCTATTTGATACCTATCGGATTGGTTACTCTCGTGGTAATTTTCAGGATTCGAACACATCAGAAGAAACCATATTCAAGGCCTTTTTACGGCTTATTAAAGCTAAACGGAGCACGAGGATTCTTGCTTTGAAAAAGATGATTAGCATCGGACATTTTCTTCTAACTGCAACAAAGACGGCAACCTCAAGAGTCCTTGAGGCTTATTACCAATCAACACCTTGAAAATTAATCAATTCCTCTAATGATCATCTCCAGCCCCATCATTTCCCTCCATTCATATTCATAATAAAATACATAATAAAAGCTCATTGCTAGAAAAGGGTTTGCTTGCCCAATGGAGAAGTGGGGAGGGATTGCGGGGAACACGACGGGTTTCCGTATCATGCTGCCCAGTAAAGTATTTCACTCGCACATGCGCAGTACAACTAGTTATCTTTAATTCTCACCCTTTATTTTCAGTTTATTAAACCGTTAAAGTACCATATTCTACTACATTTTGTGTTGCCCCAGAAAGTAACACCAAACAAGAGCCTATAAATTACTTAAAAGAAAAAAAAATAACTTCTCGCACACCTGAAACGAAACTAATTTTTTTTTTAATAAATGAACCCGTCTTCATGTCCCGTTTATAGTTTTATTGGAATTGACTGGAAGTTTTTGATACGACCGATAGAAAAGCTGTTTATTTCAAACGATGTTATAGCAGCCGTGTCCCTAAAAACTTCTTTAAATATAGGTATCAGAGAGCCACCAGGAAAAAAAAACAAGCACATATATAAAATTGTATAAAGTATGCCAGCAAAAACAGTGAATTATTATGCTTCAGAAGAAACCTGTCTTACAATTGTACTGTATTTTGCCAACTGGGCATTTGTCTAGCATTTATGTCGTGGGTGCCAACCGGGGATTTTTGTGAAGAGCAACTCTTAATATCCATTTCTTTCGGGAGGGGATTTTTTTTGGGGGGGGGGGGGGGGAGTGCGCAGCAGTGATCTTCCCTTATCTCTCCCCTCCCCCCCAGAAAAAAAAAGCATTAGGATCTAACGTAATAAGTAACACATTTACACAGCTACACGGCTCCGGAGGATTCTTTTTCTAACGAAGTAAGCTGAATGCCGAGTATTTCGCCACCTATTTAAACCACATTTTCATTTTGCACCATTTCATTACCAGTGGTAACTTCCTTTCATTGGGGCACTCTTCCAATTTCCATCTAAAGATACCAATTCAGTTTAGTCAGGTAACAGGTAAGTGGAACAGGACGACAACCGATTCGGGGTGGGAGGAATCTTAACACAGCTCCGGGAACGAACATTGAAACAGCATCTGAGGGTGGCTGCAAAAAGCGGCATTTGGTTGCAGCTCTATAACTCCATCAGAAGACGTTGATTTCCGATGAAATTTCTTTGTCTTCATCTGCTTCGTCCTAGTCTCGGAGCTCGTCAATACTCCTTTATCTTTTCGGAGCAGAAGTCAAGAGACCAATTTGACAAGGCTTTATGTCTGGATAGCATTCATGACATACCTGGCACAAGTGTGGATCGGTGACAATCTCAAGGCCCGTGGGCAATGATGTATGGGTATACTGATCAGTCCCGCAAAATAAATTCAGGATCAAAAACTTCCAGAAGACTTGCGGTTTAAGTGTTTAATTGCCCCACCCGGAAGTTCCATGGCAATATCAAAAAGAATACAACAATGGTCAAAGGCAAGAATTTACACATGCGACACGCGCTCAATTTGCTTCCTCCCTCTCACCATATTAGCCCTAAACGCAGCCTCACTAACACAACACGCAACATGGTCCGGAAGCGCATTCCACTCCCTAACAGAGCGTGAAAAGAAGGAATGATGAAAATAGTCTTTTACATTGATAGAGCCCATTCTTTGCAGCATGGTCATTTTCCCCCAAAAAATGAGGTGCGAAAATAAACTCATTCTCATCCAGAACCGTGAGGCCCTTCCTGATCTTGTAGTAGAGAACAGTCTGTGCTCCCTCCTGCGTGTCTCCAAGGATGGCCAGTTGAGATCCTTTAGTAAATTTGTAACTCACACATCCTGACCCCAACGGTTACTCACAGTTCTTGCACCACGACGTTGTACTGCCTCAAGGTCAGGTATGTCGCACTTCCTGTAGCAGTCCCACGCTCCACATGCATACTCAAGGTGAGGCCTGACCAAAGTCGTGTAAGCCACAGCTTTTGTATCTGGTCCAGCTCCCTTAAGAGTCCGAGCAACAAAGCCCAACACCCAAGATGCCTTGGCAACAATTTTGTTATAATGCTCCTTTCAGGTCATCTTCTCATCGATAACAGCTCCTAGGCATCTCATACTAGCAACCCTGTCAAGCTTTTCACCTGGCAGACCATACGCAGGTAACTGCAAGTCAAGGTCAGACTGCATTGAGCACACCATGAGTTTGGTTTTTGTTGCGTTAAAATCCATACCCCAACTTCCGCACCACTCGTTTATTTTCATATAATCATCTTGAAGTGCAAGCTCATCCTCAATGGACTTGATAGGCCTATGTGCAGTACAATCATCTGCGAACATCTCACACTCAGAAGATCCTGAGAAAGTCCATAGGCCCTGAGCTTATGTAGAAGTAACTTGTGAGGAACAACATCAAAGGCCTTTTTCAGATCAACAGAGATAACATCGGAACGGTTCCTTCATCCATGCTTCTAGTAATTTCATGCCATACATGACGCAAAACTTCAAAGTGAATGCCACAGCCAGAAAATGTCGAGAAACATCATCAGAAGCGACTTCAAAATGTGATCCATCAAGATGGTTGTTTAGAACAAATAACATCGTTAGAGTGCCCATGTGCAGCGAGGTGAGCGACGGGATGGCCGAAAACATTAGAGGGTCTAGACATGGAAGCGCATTTGTTGAATCAAACTGCATAAAAACACAGGTGAGTCTGCTATAACTAAAACACTTTAGGTGGATAATGAAAGCATGTCTCCCGAAAGCGTATCCCCCGCGCGACCGCCCAAACTTAACCAACTACACGCACTTGTTAGCTAATGAAATAAGGTTTTATTACAAAATACCGGCAATCGGCGTTTACAGTGGTTTGAAATCGACATAACTTCGAGAAAACACACACAACCACAACAAAGTTCCTTTGAATTTTCGGTGAAGTCCACACCCGTTCACCTTCTTCAGAAAAAATGTCAACAACACAAAAAAACGTCCGAAAACTACACGTCATAAGTTCGTGAATTCCAGATTTCAAAAACATGCGTGTGGAGGGTGCATCACTGATCTTCATTTGCCATCTGGATACCCCACTCAGCGTCAAGCTTGGCAGCCAGCGTAGGTGTCACCAACCTGTCAATGCCTTCGTAGGTCTGTCCCGTGATGTTCATCAATGGATGTTTAAGTGTTGTGTTTTTGAAATCTGGAATTCACGAACTTTTAACATGTAGTTTTCGGACGTATTTTGTGTTGTTGATATTTTTTCTGAAGAATGTGAACGGGTGTGGACTTAACCGAAAATTCAAAGGAACTTTGTTGTGTTTCTGTCTGGTGGTTATGTGTGTTTTTCCGAAGTTAGGTTTTATTAGTCCCACTCATCACCATTAGGTACATTCACAGCATCTGTAAAGCTTACATAAATATTATTCAAACTAAATTTACAAGTTGCATAGGCTGGGGTTGGTGGGTGGGGGCATATTTAGGGATAAGGAATGGATGTTAGCAGCATTTAAACAAACTATTTTCTTCAATACAAAATGCAAAGCATCAATTCAAATACAATAATAAAAACCTGTTCATACAAAAAAATTTAAATATTACTTCTTGTGTATTTTGTTGGGTGTCAAAGACGTCATCAGGCTTTTAATTAGCGAACAGGTGCGTGCACTCGGACAAGTTTGGGCGGCGGGACGAAGATACGCTTTCTTGGGGGAGAACAGCGCATGCATTGTGGTTACTATTGTTCAGTTTCGCCACTTGCATCAGTCTTATGCGTTCACTGTGAAAGACGGTTGCTGTCCCAGCTTCAACTATGCCAGGCATGGATCTCTCTAATCGGACGGCGAGAGGGGATGGGGAGGTAGCAGCAGGCTGCCCCCACTGGCCAAAGTTTTGTTTAAATTTATGTATTAATTTTATGTCGTTTAAACCTCTTGTACTATTATCTGTGTGTCCGTGTCCCTTTGTGCCTCCATATAAATTTTACTTTTTTTTTCAATTTAGATTATGAAATTGGTATAGTATCTATAATTTGTTTGCTTTTACCAAACCTTTGTACTACTCAGTTTAGAATTGTATACTTCTAAATCAAATACTCATAAAGTGTAACTTAAAGTGACCAAGAAATCTTATTTGTAAAGCAACTTGTTAAACAAGATGTAAACTGACATCATAGAACCCGTGTACATTGTCAGATCTTTGCAACCAACTAACGAGTATCCTTGATAACTCATTACAGCCTACACTACCATATAACCAAGAATTTATTGGGTATAACTCAATACGCACAAGATATAAACTGTGCAGCCTAGGCTACTTTAAATGGCTAGCTGATCTTTGCAACCAACTAACGAGTATCCTTGATAAATCATTACAGCCTACATAGGGATGCGCGAGTAGAAACATTTTAATTCGAGTCGAGCCGAGCACAGTTTGCAACAGAAAAATCGAGTATCGAGCCGAGTTCTAGTATTTGATGGAAACATTTTGTTTGCAAGTTTCCCTTTAATTTGTTAGATAATACGAACAAAGATGGTGGTTATTTCACTGTGTTGGTCATGGTTTTTCAGTTTTAAGGATATAACTTGAAAATGGTTTCAGTTATTGCCTTTTAATCTGCACCACTGGAAAGCTCTCACCGAGACGATCAATTTGGTATATTGGAATGTCAAAAACGGTCAAAAATTGACGAAGTTATCGCATTTTTGCCTGATTCGAGTTTTTCGAGTATGGACATGAGCAGCTAGCCGAGTTCGAGTACAAGTTTCATACTCGGCTCGGCTCGAATTTTTCGAGTATCGCACATCCCTAAGCCTACACTATCCATATAACCAAGAATTTATTTGGTGTAATGCGCTACACACAAGATGTAAACTCTGCAGCCTAGGCTACTGTAAATGGCTAGCTGCAATGACCATAGGCATGTAATTTAAAAATTGTTGTGTACAGAAACTGCTTCTAACCTATTGGTCGCTGGTGCAGCGGCCAGCAGCGGAACAGTTTTAATGAGTCAGTTTGCTGCCTTTACAGAAAAAACAAAAAATCAGTCGTAGTTTCCATGAAACAGCATCGCGAGTAAATGAAAATGACCATTGTGCAAGGCCAATTGGAATTGAAGCTGCTTTCTTTCGCTCTTAACATAAAGTTAAAAAAAAAAAAACCAGTTGTAGTTTCCAAGACACAGCCATCGCAAGCAAATGAAAATGACCATCGCACAAAGGCAACTGGGATTGAAGCTGATCTCCTCACTTACTAAAGCCGAAAAACAGCTTCACTTAGTGAGGGAGGAACGTAGCTTCAATCCCAGTTAGCCATGCCATTGCAACGCTATTTTTGCTTGGCAAAAGCCGGAGGGTACGGCTTACCTACGGGGCCCGACTAAAGCAAAACCGAATTGGGTACTAATGAAAAACTAATTTTTTTTTTAAACAGTTACTTTACATTTAATTAGGTCTATGCACTATAATTATAGACTTAACTTCGTCAACTGATGTACTTAACACTGTATGTAATCTTAATTATTACTCTTCCATAGGTGCATCAATGAAGTCAAGCCATGTTTTAACTCTGGTTCAACAAAAGCCTGTTATTGGGCGTTGTCATCATGCTTCTACACGACCTGTTACCCCGAAAAGACCTGGGTAATGGGACAAGCCTCACAGTGACACAAATGCTCATTAACGTCATTGAAGTAGCTTATAATTATAAATATACCAAATACAGACCCTATTCGCATACCAACCGGCACTACATACCCTTAACATTAGTGCTGTGTCGGTTTCAATTTTTACGAATCGGTTCGGTTTCTGTTTTATTTTACGAAGGAAACCTCGATGTCGGTTTTGATTTTTCTCCCCCCCCCCCCCCCCAAAAAAATACTACTATTTTCATCAACGTTATCCAGTAGACCAGTAGTTTTTCAGATTTAAAAAAAATTAGGCTACAACAATAACAGATCATTATTGCCACAATATTTTTCTTCGGGAACATTATTTATTGAATATGGGGGAATAGGTCGCAAGAAAAAAGGAACAGGATACTTGACTGGGTACTGCTGCCAATGCATTTGGGAAAAAAAAAGGAGGGGGTACATTTCTTAAGGTTTGCGTATTCGTTGAGTTTTTAAATTCTTTTATTAGCTACAACAAAAGA
>JAHWFP010265726.1:0-11450 GCA_023313725.1 Lithobius niger | reverse complement strand
ATACCTCGCCACCGTCTTTCACTATGGCTCAAGGATGTTTTGCCCACCTGTTCTGGTTAGTCAACACGACCGTTTGCACAGCAAAATGGTCGTCCTGCTCCGTTCGTTCACCCCGTATTTCTCAAACAGCATCACCCAGGCACACGGGACGTACTCCGTTCCTTCCAATACCTCGGTCATTGTTAGAACAACCCTTGTCCTTCTTCACGGACTCGACCTTCTCGGGCAATTAATTTTGCCTCTTTTTTCATGGTCTTCTCAAAAGGCCCCTCCACTTGCTTCACCTGACGTCTTTTAATTGGACACAACCCGGCTCAGTAACCGCTTCTTCTTTTCACCTGGGTCCCCTGGTACCGTTCCCTGGTCGTCGATCACCGGCCTTCTCCTCTGGCCACTAGACTACCCATCCCGTTTCCTGTTTTTCCAATGCCTGAACTCATCCCTATCTCCACTGCCATCTTCACCTTCCAGTCACACCATGGCTTCTACCTCACCCTCTGCATCGCCCTGCCTCTTGTACCACGAACTAAGCTCTTTATTAGCTGCACCTGTCTCACCCTATTCTGCGACCCCGCACGGGTCTCCTCTTGGTTCTCACCAAACCTTACCAGATTTCCTTGTCCTACTTCTGCGGTCACCAGCGACCTTATTCAAGACTTTTGCTTTTGCCCTAGGGATCTCCAGACTACCATGTTCTGCTTTTTTTCTTCGTCTCCCAAGTATTCTACCAGCGACTATCCATGACATCTATCACTCTCGGTCTCCATGTCCACCACTTCTGCCTTCACATCTTGCACTCTGTTCTTAACACCACCCGCTTTGGTTTCCAGTCCTGCTTAGGCATGCCGCTATGATTCTCGTTCGTTTCTACCCAAGACCTTCCTGGTTTTAACCTTAATAAAGAACTTCTTCCACCTTCCTTTTTAATAAAAATAACAACAACAAAAAAAGAAAAACAAAGACAAAGGAAATGTTGTGTCATTACGGCAGTACAATGGACACTGTTAACTCACCCTTCTTATTTTTAGCAACATTACCGAGCTCTGGGTGAGGTCGACGACAACCTTCACTTTCAGTACGACCTCCGTCTATCACCAGCAAGGCTACCACTGACCGACTTCAGCGACCGTGAAGATCTCCATCCGACCATTGATCATTGTGGTTGTCACGATACCTTTCCAACAGCGTTAGGACTCCTTTCACTGCTGACATGAACAAACGCAAACCCAGGAAGGGGATAAATTCGCCCACTGGTCATTTTCTCTCTCGCTGACCCATACAGCACATCGATAAGTTAGCGCACGGGAATTTAGGGAGGGCATGGCAGTCCTCTATGGTCCCGAGCATACGACCATCAAACGCTTCTTCGGAACTACGATTACTTGGGTACGCGCCCTTGTCTTTCACAATTGGCCACACCATCGCCTGACACCTTCAAGAAACTTCTTAACCGTAAGGATTGTGACCCCTTACTTCCTTTTATGGTCGTTTCCACCACTCTCTCTTCGATCCCTAACTGCAGGCATCTCTCGGTTCAAGTACCACCTATGTTCCCTTATCAGCTTGTTCCCTTATCGGCTTCTTCGTCTCTTTAACCTTTTTCCTAGCCTACTTGCTTAGCTCATAGATGTCTCTAGAGCTTTGCGGGGTGTCCCTATGCACCTCCTTTTTGGCGCGAAATCCTCGCTTTCGTCCAATTTTTGCAGTTGTTCCCTTCGCACGTTCACCGTCTGTGTTTCTTCTGTCACTGTTTAAGTTTTCCTATCATGGATAATCCAGACCCAAATGAAACTCCAGGCCCTCATGACAGCCCCAATAATGTGGATGATGCGGGACCTAGGGACGTTCCCCACCATGTCCAATAACCTAGTCCAGAGAGGTGTCGATAACCAGGATTTCTAACTCAGGATCTTGACCCTCACTTAGTGTTCCAACGCCACCGGTTTTGTGATTACTACACAAAGAAGTGTTCAATATGTAAAACAATCACCCCGACGGAATGGGCTGCCATCGCTGAAAACCAGCGAAAATCGAAGATTTGGTCACTCTAGAAGGCACAGAAACGAGCCAAGGACCGTCTCATCCGAATGGCGCACAAAGCTGCTTATCGAAACGGTTCATTAACAACTACCTCAGGCAAGGTTGCAACGACCGTCCCAAGAAAGAAGAAAGTTTCACCAATGGATCCTTTGTCCTGCCGTGCACCAACAGGTAACCCCGCACCTCCTTCAAAGAAGTCTCCATCCCAGTCTTTCAGTAAACAATATTCCCCACTACCTACTCCAGTCGATCGTTTATCTCCTCCTAACCAACTATCACCTTCACTTCCTTCCACTTCGTGTCAAAGAGCTGCAGCGCATGGCCGGCTTGCTAATGAAATCGCCCAATTCAAAACAAACGTACTCCTGGTTTCCGGGCCCCCACCTCACCTCTGGTACGATGATCACAACGTCCTGCTGCAACCGTTATGGTTGAAACGGGATCAAGCCACCTTTGCCTTCCCGTTCAGCGACACTGACTGCTCAGCAACTGTATTCTAGTGCGTCACTCGTTTCACCTGCAGAACTGCGGGCTGCTATCCTATGCGTGCTAGTACTGTCTCTAGAGGACCTGGCCCATCTTGATGTGAACATTTCTTCCATTTTAACAACAGCCAATTAGTTGAAAGAGGAGTATGAAGCGCTTCGGGCTACCAATGCGGCTGTTTCTTCTGAGGCGGCTGCTCTACGGACATCAAATATTGCTCTTACTATGGAAGTTGCCCGCCTTCAGGAACGAACCATTCGCCTTAAGTCTAGGATTATCCTTATTAATGCCAAAGTGTGTCTATTTTGCTCTTGCCCGCGAGTCCGCCTTGGTGACTGCAACACTGCTTGATATCGAAGACTCGCCGTGCACCCTACGGACTCTCGCCTCCAGTATTTTGTAATGGTCGCCCCATTTCACAATGCTCTTATGATCCTGGCAAGCTGTTGTCTCCACAACCAACAGTGTCTGAGGCACTGGATAAGGGGTTCTATGCACTTCCCTAACTTTTCTCGTGTGACCACTTCTACAATGTCTTTAACATTGAAGGGCCGGATTCACGCTACTTTATGTTTCCCCTAACCGGAACTTTTCTGTAAACTACATGTGCCTCTTATGGCACCAGGTGCTCATCCGTTACCTTGTTGCTTCTTCGTGTTCCACCAGCCCATCACGAACCTGTTTTCCTTCCACAATACACCATGCTATAATGCGGCAGCACAACAACTTGGACCAAACGCTAACATGCTTCAACATATGAGCTAGCAGGCACCTGTACTTCCCGGTTGCCATTTGTGATGCCACCTTCCCACTAACTACCCAATGTCTCCGTTCTGCCCACACCAGTTACCAGTGTCTTTCTCCTCCTAAAGTCTGCAATTCCGTCTCGTCAGGATTTTCAGTGCACAATCTATCCCTCGATTCCTGAAACTTTCAACTACACTATCGATCATACGCTAATTCTTCACCACATTGTTATGAACAATGCATCTTCATCGGACAAAAATTGTGCTACCGCTGTAATAGCTTGCAGTTACTTCACTCCTACGACCGCAACCAACTATCAGCCGTCCTTGTTATGGATCATCATCCGTTCGTCCAGTGCTTCTCACCTTCTCTGTGATTCTTATACATGTGTCCGTCGGTTGCTGAACTTTGTTCCTTAATCACTTACGGTTCCTTCTCCAAGCTACCATTGCATCCCATTTTTCTTCAAGCATCATCCGGGTCGCTGTTCTTCTCTGACTAGAAGCCACCAGGTCGCCTTTCGTTACTTTCTTTCCCAGGTCTGCATCACTCGACCACTTCCAGAGACCCAGCTGGGTTTTCGCCGATTCGTACCGGTGTCTTCAAGCAACGCTGTGACTTTGCATCCATTGAAGGTAAATTCAGTTTCTACTTTTGTTGTAGCTGTTTAACCATCTCCCCTGAACCTGTTAGCTACATAGCAGCCTCTCATGAAGCTGTATACTGTCCTTCTACTACAAATAATATAATAAGTATGCACACCGCACTTTCTGACCGGCGGTCGCTGTACTTCGTTATGGCTAATGTTGACTTATGCATTTTTCCTCCCAACTCTAAATATGGGACGCAACATCTAAACTACAAGAAACGATAATTGAGGTTCCATACGATAGCATGCGATCCTTGATCATCCATCCTCACTTGCATTGTCACTACAGGTTCATTGAGTCCATTGATTCTGGGGCAACAAGCTCGAAGCTAGGGCACCTGTTACTATGGCCCCACCATCTTAAGTGACGAAGTCAGTTGAAACGCTATAAATTTCCGGTAATGTATATTCGTCAGCATAAAGAAACATCGAAATACCAGGTACCTGGGTGATTGTGGTTTCCATTGCCTAACCATAAATATATATTGCCTGTACCCGCCCTACCTCTCCTCTTGAGTTACCATTGTAATAATAAAGACGTATGAAGCCGAAACAAGGCTTCGAGCCCACGCTTTTATTAGATAGCTGTGACGCGCATGCGCAGTAGGATAACCTACCAAGCTGGCAGGGAAGCCAACAACTTTCTCTAGGGGGAGATTGCATTAGAGAAGGGAATGAGGGAATGATATATATTAAAGGCAATGTGTCTTTTTGGTTATGCAACAGACACCAAAATCAACCTGGTGCCCCTGGTATTTTGATGTTTTCCATGCAAGACAGTTCATTCGGCAAATCAGATCTGACGACGCTCTGATGTTGGTTCGCCTAAATATACTGGCTACGATTAAAAAGATAGAGATAACCACGTGACTCGTTAACTACTACACTGAGTTGAATCTGTTAGAATTCTTTACTAGGTTACTTGTTGCTATGCATCTTTACACACTCCTGATTTCACGTACAAGCGAGCACGAAAACGACAAGTTGATTTCATATTTATTATTTCGCACTTTCTTCTGAAGCTGGTTTTAAAATAGGGGGAAATATCTCTATGCATTTCTATTTTAGTTTCATGCTTTCTGGAGGTGCACATTTGTTTAAAAAAAGTCTGCACTGACCATTGCATTTTCATCTGTATTTCATTGTAAAAATAAATAAATAAATAAATAAAGAATTCGCATTATGGTATTATTTTACATATGAATGTGTTTTTTTCCCGCTTTTTTCTCGGTGTAATCAAAAGTTGGTGGATTTTCGATTCTGTAGGATCGAAAGGAACACAACAGGACAACGACGAAATCGCACATTAAAATAGCAAAGTTTCAATACGCCTTTATTGTGGACTTATATTCATTGAAATGTGACATAAACCAACTAACCGCAGATTAAAACCCTAACAATCCTACCGGCTGCGCCATTTTTCAGAGACGACAATAATGCCTTCCCAAACCCACTGTGACGTCTACCATAAAGTTGAAGCTATGACTCGATTACGCGGAGGAAACTTATTTTTTTCTGGTATTAAAGGTGCCTGTCACCAAATGATAATCTTCAGAATTCAGCACAAGATAAGTCATGCATAAAGAAATTTCCTTTAAAGCAACTAACAAGCCACGTGCCTCGTTAAATATTGACTGAATATTTTGTAGTAGTCGTGCACCCGCGAGCAAGCGATATAGGTTAACCCTTAACCCATCCGGTCCTTGCGTCCTGAAAAAAGGACGTAAACTAGACGGGCCAAAAGGTAAGTCCTCCATGTGTGCCTCAAGCTTTGTGAGAGACCCCGAGCAAAGCGAGCTGCAACAGCCCAATAGCCAGTGTCATCGTCTCCAAACCAAGTGAACGCCAGCTCGAATCCCAAGATCGACCGACCTAAGTTAAAAAAGTTACTAGACATAATTCAGGATTGAAATTTGAAAAGGGTTAATTTGGTACGAAGACTTCTAGCGGTTTTTTGTTAATAAAGTCCCATATGTATCGTAAGTCGGACACGCGATTCGAATAGGGCCGGATTAAGATTTGTGGCCTGGTGCTTAAGATTTGTTGTGGCCCTCTTCCAAAATAGGACTAGGCGAGGGAAAGGCGCCTGTGCCATCAGGAGGGATGACAGGGGTGACATGGGATCTTACCATATAAACTTATTCATCTGATAGTAATGTAGACCTGAACTCCAGCTATCGGTAGGTGGTCTGGGGGAAGTGCTATAAATTCCCCATGCAAAGTACAAGGCCACGGCCTGGAAGCTTTGCTTGTTTTAATATTCGGCTGTTGTTTCCGGATACAGTGTCCATTTTTAAAGCGTCTTCCATATTTTAAAGATCGCTGTTTGGTTGATTTTCACTGTTTTATTGAACCATTTTGTTGCGTGGAATGTGGGGAGCGGGGGGAATGGGAAAGAAAAGGGGAAAGAGAAAGAGAGAGAGAAGGAAGCTTAAGGGGGGGGGGCGATTTGTATCTGAAAGGAATAGTCACCAACCGGAACGCAATTCAAATAGGCACTCATCGATGGATTAAAATACTACCCAGAAATATAGCAACCAAAGGGCGCCAGTGCCATGGCACAATGGCACTATGGCCAGTTCGAGCGCGCCCTCCCCCCCCTACAGTCCCGCAATAAAAACATTTCCTTTTTTTTAACAATAATTTTTTTTTGTAAAAACAGTAAAAGTAAATTTTTTTTTATATTTAAAATAATCCCTTATTTTTTTACCCTGTGACCGTGAGGCATCCTTGAGGTCCTTTTTCGGTCTGTGGCCCGGTGTTTCAGCACCCAAAGCACCCCCCCTTTCATCCGGCCCTGGATTCGAACCGCAATTCTGTTGGGTTGAAGACGAGGATGCTAATCATGTTCCTACCCTGCTCAGGGGGACCCTTTACAAAGCTGACGATGCACATTGAGGCTTATTTTTTTCCATGTTTGTAGTATGATTTCAGCACCACCCCATGCGTAGCACGGGCTTCACCTAGTCATACATATATAAAATCTGGACTATGCCAGCCTATGTACACGTGGTGCTTTAAAAAAAGCTTCACTCTTATGAAGCAGAAGGGGTCAACAGCAAGACGATCTGAAAACTGCATGTTTGTGTTTCAAGTTACATAAATTATACATAAATCGTCGTAAATTGTAGGAGGAAACAAGCCAAACAACGAAAATCATACACTAGAAAAAGAAAAAAAAACGCAGTACTGGTCAAGTATGGGAAGTAATTAGTTTTCGTCTCAATTGCCTATGGTCATAAGCATTCTCGGTCTGATGGAGCCCTATTCAATGCTGTGACCTTAATAACGGGTTCAGTGAGTCATTTTAAAGCCAGTGGAGGAGAGGGTATATCGATAAAGGCGCTATGTCAGCGATCTGGAGGCGAATTGGGTTGCCAGTTCGAATCGGGGTGGCGCCACTCATGCCTCGTTCAGAGCGCAATGTTTTAATTCGGAATTGAATTCCGAATTGAGAGAAATGCGGGTCAAATCCGGATTAGTGTGCTAGGCCTCGTTCGGAGCGCAAGAGGGAAAGAACGGCTAAGAGGGGTTAGTTGCTAGTTTCTCAACCGCTTACCAGACCACGCCATTGTCGCCTAAAGGCCGGTTGCCACCAAATTAGCATTGCAGCATCTAGGCCCATCGAGTTCTCTCTCGCAGCAAGCAAAGGAATGCACAAACTCCTTAATTTTTGAGTAAAAATTTGGGTACGTTACCAGTTTTGCTAGGTAAGACCAGTTGGAAATTCCTAGGCTCTTTTGCATGCCACAATCGACATGAGCACGAGGTATCACGTGCCCCTTCTCTTCCCGAAAATAACAGTGGTGGCTGATGTCAGGATCGAACCCTGGACCTCTTTCACATGAAATGGTCGTGCAAACCATTAGGATACCTTGCCCCATTCGTATTGAAGGAGCAGCAAAAGAAATACATTGACCCAACGATTGACGCCCGACATACTGGTTGAGATGAAATAGAAATACGTATGCACAGCGAAGGACGGCCAACTTGCTGGTACAGCAGATAACGACATACGTTGGTCCAACGAAGAGTGGCCAACATATTGAGGGAGCAGCAAAAGAAATACATTGACCCTACGAAGGACTGGCAACATGTTGGTGGTGCAGATAAATAGATACCTTGGCCCAAAGAAGGACCGCCAACATATTGAGGAGTAAAAAAAACCGCCAACATATTGGTGGAACTGGTAATTAATACATTGGCCCGATAATTGAACACCAACCCGTTAACTTAGCAGGTTGCTGCTACGTTTTCCTAATAAAGAGCTACCGACACATTGGTTTAGCAGGTTGCTGTTATGTTGTCCCAATAAAGTGTTATCAACACGTTGATTCAGCATGTTGCTGCTACGTTGTCCTAATAAAGTGCTACGAACACATTGGATTAGAAAGTTACTATTATGCTAGTCCAATAAAGTGCTACCAACACATTAGTATAACAGGTTACTATTACGTTAGTTCAATAATACATTGTTTTAGCAGGTTACCATTACGTCGGCTCAATAAGGTGCTACCAACACATTGGTTTAGCAGGTTACTATATTACGTCGACTCAATAATTGGCACCAACATGTTGATCTAGCAGGTTGCTAGTACGTTGTCCCAATAAAGTGCTGCCAACACTTTGGTTTAGCAGGTTACTATTCTCTTGGCCCAATAAAGTGCTAGCAACACATTGGTTTAACAGGTTACTATTCCGCTAGTTCAATAAAGTGCTACCATTACATCAGTTTAACAGGTCACTATTACATTAACTAAATAAAGAGCTACCAACACATTGGTTTAGCAGGTTACTATTACATTAACTCTATAAAGTGCTACCAACACATTGGTTTAGCAGGTTACCATTCCCTTGGCCCAATAAAGGGCTACCAACACATTGGTTTAACAGGTTACTGTTACATTTACTCAATAAAGTGCTACCAACACATTGGTTTAGCAGATAACCATTCCCTTGGCCCAATAAAGTGCTCCAACACATTGGTTTAGCAGGTTACTATTACGTCGACTCAATAATTGGCACCAACACGTTGATTTAGCATGTTGCTAGTACGTCGTCCCAATAAAGTGCTACCAACACATTGGCTTGGCAAGTAACTATTATGTTAGCTCAATAAAGTGCTACCAACACATTGGTTTACCTGGTTACTATTATGTTGGGAAATAAAGTGCTACCAACACGTTGATTTAGCAGGTTGTTTCTTACGTTGGTCCAATATAGTAGTGCCAGCAGTGGAGTGTCCCATTCCAGTGCTACCATCTGGTTACTATTTTGTTGGCTCAATAAAATGCTACCAGCATATTGGTTTAACTGGTTACCATTACGTTAGCTCAATAAAGTGCAACCAACAGGTTGGTATAACAGGTTGATGTTATGTTGTCCCAATAAAGTGGTACCAATCCACGGCAGACCAATCAAATAAATACGTTGGCCCATTGAGAGAGTTCCAATGTATTGGTGGCTAGTGTAAATACTATGTTGGTCTAATGATAGGATGCGGACATGACGGCTGAGAGATGAAAGTTCAACATTGGGCCATTGTTGTTGATGGCAACCCAATATTGCACCAACATTAGTAAGCCAATGCCAACGAGTCGCCAACATCGCCGATGGTTGGCCACTGTTGGCCCGACCGTCGAATGTTTCTTTAATTTGGGTTTTAGCACCATAACGCGAAAATAACTACCTGTGGGAGAGCTTAAACTAATTAGACTGAACCGAAAACGGGAAAGGGGGTGATTGGGGAACTTTAGGGTTAATGAAAAAGGCTTACTTTAGGTTGGGGGAAAAAGAGCCTAACCAAAACTTGGGCCGACTAATGGCCTAACCCAAAAGCCCCCTAACTAGGAGACCTAGCAGGGGTCGGAGCAGCACCAGCCAGTTGGCTGGCCCGAAGGTTTTCTGATTTTTCATGCTGGCCCTGTTGCTTAAATACGATTTGGTCACCCCTGACAACCGCGAAATAAGAATAGGGTATTATGGGAAATTGAAGTTTCTAGAGGCAGGAACCGGAAATTAAATTACATGATATAGATATTGTAACCTACGGAAGATTAGCCACATATGACTCTTAAGGTTGGCCATTGGCCCCAGCAAACATGCAAGTACAAGATTTGTGACAAGTGTTATTTCAGCTGTCGTTTTCGAAAGCCGCAATTAATGAAAAAATAGGTTAGGTACTGAAAAAAAAAGGATACATTCTCTATTACGTAGCTTTATTAACATTAAGCTACAAATTATACAGTGATTCAACACAGTATTGGATGGCTTAAAATAATGGACTTCAATAGCCGCCTAACGATCCTCTGGTGTTTCGTCCGTTGTTCCATACAGGCAGCAAGAACCTCGTCCGTTCTCTTTGGGAAACACCGCGGTTCCACCGCAACAAACTTCCTTTTCCAGGTTGTACGGTTTACTCCCACAGCACTGAGTGTTGGCAGTTCTTGGGATCACTTCAGCCCCACAACACAATTCCTTTTGCGTGTTATAGAACTGAGTACCGCAACATTGCTGAGTTTGCATGCCTTTAGGCTTGGGTAGTGAGGTTTGTTGCCCGCAGCATTGTTCTTTATTCAGGTCGTACCCTTTCAGACCACAACAGGTTAGTTTGTTTCCTGGGTTTTCAACGACGCTAAACTGCAGCTTCATGTTGTTGGTGTCGAACGTACTGCAACAGAGTTGCGTGCCCGGAACATAGACCTCAGAATTCCCACAGCATGATTTCGAACCATCCACAATTTTGTCGCCACAACAGGTGCTCATTCTTCTGTCCATAACCCGACTTCCACAACACTCATGGGTCAGTCTAGTGAAGTTTGAGAAGAGGACATTGTTGCAACACAGTCCGCTGTCAGGGCCAAAGGAATTCTCCCCACAGCAGTCGTAGTGGTGTTCTCTGGACTTGGTGACGACTTTTTTGGTATCGTAACAACAGATTTGTGTTTCATAAGCGTACGGTTCAGAACCACAGCAAGAACTTTGTTTCGGGTCAGTCTTTTTGACGACGTTATAGGCAACAGTTCCATCTACAGAAGAGTCCTCGCAACAGAGTTCGTTTTCGATGTCTACAATGTTATCGCCGCAGCAGTAGTGGCTCCGGCCTTTTGTTTCCGTTAGGCGGTCGTTACAGCAAATGTGGGTGGATTGGTCAAAGATTTTGCCAGCGCAGCAACCGCCAACTCCGGCTACTAGTTTGTCATTGCAACATGTTTCCTTGCTTGGGTTATAGGCTCTCCCCCCGCAACAGTTATTTTCTTCACTGTCACTTGGCAAGACGCTGTATATGGTGGTACCGTTGAGTGAACTGGTGCAGCACAACTGGAAAAAGAAGATAAAAAAACTAATTTAGTGGTGAATTAGTCTTTCGGCAACTGTGGTTAATACGTACGAATACGAGAACACATTAACTTCGCTCAAGTCTGGTAACCTTACGTACAATGATACGTCATGCTAGTCCAATCATGTTTACCAATTTTTTAATTTGTCGTATACCATGACCAGCAATGATGGTTCAGGTCAGCTGGGC